>JAPYYQ010001332.1:0-35578 GCA_030522585.1 Anagyrus pseudococci
TAACAGGATTTCTGGTGATGTGCTGGTCGGAAAGATGGCCATTCGGTATATTATTCGAAATAAAATGGTGATATGATGGTTGGAATTTCCTACAGGGATATTCTTTTTTCTCCTCTAAGTACAGCAATTCACAATTATACGAACTGCAATCCATTTCACTCGAGCTAATCGTACAACCCTTATTCCACAGCCGTTATCGAAAATTAACCCAATATATTCTGCCGCGAGATACACAAATGGATCCGAAACACAGCGACGACAAGCGCACGCGAGGCTGAAAAATATCAACGCTTTCGAATTCTCGGATCGCTCGTCTCTCGCGCTCTTGAATTACCAATGGAGAGGCCAGGCTCTCGGGATAATCTTTCGGGGGCGCCGGGGCAAAAAACATCTCCATCTCTCGTAGTCGTGTGGCTGAGGCTGCGGGTAGGCTAAGGGCCCGGCAAGCCTAATCCGATAAGCGAATTAAGATTAGAGCGCCCAGCTCTTTCTTTATGCGCGCCCGACCGCGTTCTCGCCGCTCGCTAAGTATACGAGCTCGCGACGTATTTGCATATATTCCCCGGCGGGAAGTCTCGGCCGCTTTCTCGCTCGGTGACATGGACACTCTCTACGTCGATCGCTCCTAAGAAGCCCGCGCGACATCCAAACGAGCGAGTAAGAGAGAGACGTGCATGGCTATAAGCGGGCTTATATTCGCTCGGCTGCCGTTTATTTTTGCCGTTGGATTTTGGCGCGTATGCACGCTTGATTGAACTTTTGTGCTCGCGCGAAAAATAGATTGCCGAGAGAATGAGAGGAAGATGGCTGTATATCACCATCGTGCGCTTTTCGACTTTTTCAAGGGATAAAGCTCGGGTGACGATAACTTGGTTTTGTTGCGCTTGTTGTGGTTGTGCGAGAGCAGCGCTATGCCTATGCATACAAAGTAGGACGTAGACGCTGTTATTTATAATTTCATTATCAACCTGACATCTCGCGTTTGCGAATTGATGGCTCGCGATGTGCCCGTGCGCGTTTCTATCAAGCCGCTAAAGCGATGTGTGCACACATGGAAGTTGCACAATCTCTCAGACTCCAAGGATCGATTATAATAATAAAACGCGCTTTCCCATCAGACACGCATCTTTGATTGTCCGTACACTGATTTTCCAAGCGCGACTCTCTCTCCCTCGCCTGCCCCCTCTTCCTAGCCTTTCTGCTCGTTATCTATGCAAAATAATCACTCGGAACTCTCGCGCATTCAAATGTCAATTCGACGCTCAATCGGACGCGTTGATCAATCAACCGGCGGCCTATTGTTAGGAATAGGCACACGAAAGTACGTATACGTATACGTACGGCCTTCCCCTCGAGTCCAGCCTCCAGCAAGCATCAGACTAAACTAATGCCCGCAATTGCGAGATCGCCAAAAGCGAGGGAAAAAAAGGAGCAGCGCTTATGCTCGAGAGCGGCGCACGCGCGTATGTGCTAAAGAAGAAAATTTTCGTAAGCGCGCTCGCGTATGGTGATCCCTTTACTCTGCTCGCGAGCGCATACTAAGCCGAGACTTTCGAAACGCGTGCGTCGTCGTCGCACAATCAGCTCTCGACGAGAAGAAGAAGAAGAAGAAGAAGGATGTCACGTGTGTTGTGTGCACTCGCGAGGCCGAGCTCTCTCGCCGCTGAGATAAATTCGATCTAGCCGCACGCGAGAAAGAGAGCCGCGCAGGCAGAATTTAAATATTCATCGTCTCTCTCTGAGAGTCCTTCCCACCCCCTCAGCCCCTCTACTCCGAGTTGAGCTTGGATTTATACGATTTAACGAGCGAGGGCAAAACATTTGCCTTGTCGATCTTCTGTAGCGTCGCTGCTTTTACGATCATCGAGCTTTTTACTGAAGTTTGTCATTGCGAGCTTGAGAAAACGGCGCGAAAGAGATGTCTGCGCCTCGCCTGGTGTGGACTTCCCGACTGACTGCTGGCAATTTATCGAGCTATTAAAACGCTGAAAAAAGTGCGTGTGTGTGCGTTGGAATATAAGAGGCGAAAAGTTGTACGGGCTCGCGGACAGTTGCTTGAGAAGTGAGTCTATCAGACGACTTGCACTTTCACTAATCCTGATCTGCGTGTGCGAGTGTCTAGACTGATAAAACGCTCCTCGTATATAGGATGCATCGTGAAACCTCGCGCGCGTTCTACCGTTTTCATGGCGCGTATTTAATTATAGTCCATCAAACTGCTTGGCAGTTTCGATGACGTGGATTTCAAAATTCGCTTCCCGCAGCTGGAGCGTATAACCGAGCAACTAAACAACAACAAGCACAACGGAAAAAAGGGCTTTACTCAATTTGTCTCAAACGATTTCTATTTCTCACATTACGTCTTTTAGCTCTAGCACAAAGCTAGTCAAGGTGTGCGCGCGCGTGCGTACGTATGCGGATAAACGCTGCAAAATCCGAAACTATTAAATTAAACAAATCGCGGATGATTAAAATTAACGATCTAATTAATGTTCACTTCTGGATACATTTATATCCCCCCTCTCCACGGACTCAGTCAAGGGGAGAGGGGGGCGAGTGAGCGAGAGAGTGAGATAGGGAAAGATCTATGCGAGCGCGATAAGATTCCCGCCATCTATCATTAGACACGCGCGCGCGCGCGGCGAAAACGCGTATACGCCTCTCCGCGTACACTCTCTCGGGGCGAGAGAGGCAAGAGAGGAGAGAGAAAAAAAAGTCGCACACACGACGCGCGCGCTAGCATAGCGGGGCTAAGTATGCCAGGCTCTCTCTCGAGCGGACCCGCTCGCAGTGAGCAGGTTACAAGAAGGAAAAATAAAGAAAAGCCCATAGACACGACACGTCTCGGGAGGGGTATATAAGGTTGGAAAAAAAGGTAATTTGCGCGGCGCGAGGCAATTTGTGCCCCCGGTGCGGCCATCAATTGGCGATCGGGGCCGCATACAGAGCCTACTCCCGCTCAGCTGCACCTGTGCTCCTGCACGCTCGCCACTCTACCCCCCTCCCCCTTCTTCTTACCCTCTCTTTCTTTCTCTCTCTCTCTCTCTCTCCGCGTAAATCGATTAAACATGCGTGACTTTTCGAGCTCGGCCCGCCGGTTATGATACGCCGGCCGCTTATATATCGGCTCGCGAAAGCCCAACTCTCTCCAGACTCTCTCTCTTTCTCTCGCTCCCTCTCGATCAGGCCGCGATATCTTTCTCTCTCTCTCTTTCTCTTGCTCACTCGCAGGCGCACACATAACGCGCGCGCGCGGGGAGCGACCTTCGGATAAATTAGATAAGCCGGCGCGAAAGTGTCACGTTCCCACGATAGACGAACGCGCGGCCGTTGCCGTCGCCGCTGGCGGCCGCTCGCTGTCTCCCGTATACATACGTACGCGCGGCCAATCTCTCTCTCTCTCTCTCTCTCTCTTTCTGTCTCTACGCGAACGCAAAATTTACGAACGCGTTCAAGAGGAGGGGAGATCCGCCTGTGTCACCCATTCGTTCGGGCCTCGATACCCTCTCGCTTGGAATCGAGAGCGCGCATTCGAGACTAGAGAACAGTGCGCCGGAGAACGCGGCGCGCTTGTTGCCGATAATCCGCTAAAATGCTCGTAAATACACGGCCGAGTCACTTAAGAAGCTCGGAGAGGCGGATTGAACGCAAGAGTTGATGAGTGCGCCGGACGAAAGACAGAGCCGTTGGCTTTGCAAGCTTATACACACGGACTGATAAACGCACACTGCTTTTCTCTTGAACACGTATCAACTTACGACAGGTGTTTTATCGACTAAATCAACGTGACAATGTAATTAATAATTTACTTTAATAACCAGCGTTACGTTAATTGATTTATCAATCTAAATCAGCAATTTTATGCTTAAAAATCTAACGTAATCCTTGGTACAATAGTCGAAACTTTTCGTTTTCCTCTCGAGCGTCAAACTGCATCGTAAAAAATACAAGTTGATATAAAATAAAGCTCAAGACACGGAAGTATCCGCTGATCGTAAGCAAAACGCTTGTGTTTCAATTTTTCGTGATTTTTCACGCGCAAGCGAAACCACGGCGCTGGCTCGGTAAAAAAGTAAAGAGGAAAGCAGGGAGAGCCAAAGGATCGTTCGCCAGGCTGCTTTCTCTCCGGCTCTCCCAATGTCGCTTAAAACGCAAAGGAGAGGCGCGACAACTTGACTGACTGACCTCTCGTGCCCGCACCGCTCTCGAGACGACGCCTGTATGCAATATGCGCTGCTCCCCTGCAAAAAGCTTGTTTCACGAGAGCGGCATACACACGTGCATTTATACATGTACAGTGCCATAGAGCTCCATGCTCGAAACTTCCTCGTTTCTGATTTAATCGTATCTCGTGAATTTACGACTTTTGTTTATTTTTGTCTGTATAGGCAAGATATATAAATACGCGGACAGACCCACAGCACACACGAGCGTTATACCGTAAACACAAGCGCCGCGCAGTTTTATCTATAATGCGAATAATTGAAATCTTTGATTTCTAATTTAATGTCTCATTAAAAAATCGTAAATCCTGACTTTATAAACGCACGCGGCTCGTAAATAAGGCCGCTGATAAATAAGATTAATAAAATGTTGGCAATCGTAAAGCAGCTCGAATGATAGATATATCTATATATGTACAGATATGTTTATATGTACAAAAGTCGAATCGTTACAATGCAAATCGAAAGTATTGGGAGAAAAACGTGATTGCAATAAAAGCGGAACGTAAATCATAAAGTGGGTAATGCGACATAAAAATAAAAAAAAAGTCGCAAGAAGCTGGTCGTAAATCAATGAAAAATAAAAATCTTGTACTTTTCAGATCGAGACGAAAACTCGTTGCAAGAGAAAAAGAGGGGAAGAAAGAGAGAAAAAGACATACGTCATAAACTCTTTTGTAGCAATAAAACTATCTTAGCATGGCAGGAGGCAGTACACGAGCTTACCGTGCACGCGCTCTCGGAGTTACTCTCTCTCTCGGGAGCCGGTATGTCGCAGGGTCAAGAGGAGGATCCATTGCAAGTGTCACGCGACCAGGAGAACAATCGCTCGACGACAATAGAATAGCCAAGCGTTTAAGGAGAGTAGCAGTGGGAAGAGGAGGAGTTCGATCCGACTATCTCGATACCCGTTACGCGGCCGTCACGCGTCAAGCGGAAGCTGCCGCGCACGTCCTCGACATTTAATATAATAATAATAGAAGCTCTACTCGAGGGAGCTAAAAACCGAACCGCATACTCCTGCCCCCCCCCTTTCCCCTTCGCTGTCCCTCGGCTTTCGTGACAAAGTGACGTCGGCGTCGAAGGTTCAGCTCAGTCCCTGCCGATAGGCTCAATTACCGCACGAAGACTGTCGGACGTTTACCGGAGCTCGGCCGATTTTCACCGCGAGGCTGCGCAGTCGATTTTTATTTCCCCCTACCCCCTATTTTTTTACATTTGCTGGAGAGTACGGAATTTATCTTTGGGTATTACGGTTTAATGTGCATCGAACTTTGCGCTGCATCAAGAGAACGACCAAAGCGTTTTACGTTCATGGACATACTTTGTGGAATCTTTAATAGCTATCTGCATTTACCATATTAAAAGACGTTGTGGTTTTTAATTAAATATTATTTCGATCAACTTCATTTCTGTCCCTTCTTCGTTTCTCATTTTAAAATACTAGAGTCTTTTGATAATTAACGCGTCTGGCATTATCAGTGTGTCTGTTAAAACAACACGCAATGCTTGATTTATTTTAGTAAGCATGAATTTCAACTTTTCCAAGATAAGTAACAAAACACTTTGCCGGCTTATTTATCTCGGATTTATCTTGCAAAGTCAAAATAGGATAAAAATAAAAACGAAGTATATCCTTGAGTTGCATTGAAGAAATCGTCAGGAGGTCGAGAATTGTCGGGTGCTTACGTAAGAAAAAACGTCCTAATAGCCCTCGCTTCCAATGTCTTTTCCTAGAGCTTCCTCAACCCGCTCTGGCGTCACCCTTGATCCCCCCGCTCACTCTTTCTCTTTCTTCTATGCACAAACACACAGAGAGTCATCGTCGAAGAAGCAAGGAGAAGGAGAACAGCCGATGGGCAAGTGACGGGATGCGCGTTACCGATCCGTCGGAGGGTAACGGTGAAGCGCCGGCATAAGCTGCATCGAGAGCGAAGAGAGAGAAAGAGTAAGAAGTCCTCGCTGGATGAAGCGGTGTAAGCGCGGGCAATGGCGTGACGCGAGCGATCAAAGCGTCAAGATAGGCGAAATAGAGAGAGAGAGAGAGAGAGAGAGAGAGAGAGAGCGCAAGCACAGCTCTGCCATCCGCAACCGATAGATCGAGCCGCTGAATTATTCGCGGCGCGGCTTATCGGCTCCACGGAATCGACAATGGCCGTCGCACACGGCCGCGGCATTAAATTATCCGCGTCGAGAGCTAGAGGACACTGTCGTTGTCGTTGACTGCGTCGTCGGACGGGCTGTGTGTGAATACGCAAGGTCGCCCCGACGATGGGAAGGATGAGCGAGAGCTGCGCCCCGGGAGATAAGGAGTAGCTGCACTCGCCTCTCTAGCGCCTCTATTCTATTGCCCTGACTCTCGCGTGCTCGCCTCGCCGAGCGAATAAATCACAACGGCATGCGGGCTTATTGATGAGCGGAAATGCTGATATTTTTCCCCTGTGCGCGCAGGCTCTCTGCCTGTCTGTGTGTGGATTTTTATTGCGATAAAACGCTGTACACACCGACTATGTAATCACGTGTCTTTGCTCGCTTAATCGACCCTAGTAATCTATGTCAAGTGTTTATTTTACAAGACTTTAGAGTCACTGCTTGTCCTGGGCTAGTTTATTGAACGCTCGTGTTACTGCTAAAGCCGAAAGCTTTGCTATTACAAGGGATAAGAGAGACTCTTTAAATTTATTCAAATCACCATTCACACGTGATATAACGGCTAAAGTTTTTCGCAAGGACAGGTAAGATAGAGAGTGGTGGGCGGGGGAGGGGAAGAGCAAAAATAGATTTGTCGAGAGCATTATGATCGTTGAAAAAATCATACGCGACTTTATTATGTTAAAAATCACCTCGACAACTCATTCAAAAAATGAATAAAAGGATAAATAATAAGATACACGAAGGAGGGGGAGGTGGGGGGGGGAAGAGTACACGGGCCGCGGAATGTCGAGTGGTTCGGGACGGCGGAGAACGCGACTTGCCAAGAGCAAACGCCAGTCACGACGCAAGAGAGGGGGAGAGACAGACAGAGCAAGAGAGAGGGGAAGAGGGAGAAAGACGTCTCGCGGGCTACAAGACCGATTTGATGTTTCGATTATCGTTTCCTTCAGGAAGGCGCCGTGTGTCGCAGCAAGTCGCTCGGCGAAGGCCAAGCACCGGGTATATACGACAGGCTCGTTATACTACTTACAGCTTGACGTATATAAGCTCGCACGCGCGCCCCGGGTAAAGAGAGAGGAAGAGCACGAAGGCTGATGAATTCATTCGGGACGATTTGCACTCGCGGCCCTGCTGCGCTTGACGATATTGGGACTTTGTTTAATTTGCGCCCGATTGACTCTGGCTTACACGAAGAAAAGAAAGTGAGACAGAGAAAGAGCATAAATTTTCAAAGGATAGCCTCTAGGACCTCTTTTCACCGAGGTGTGGCTTATTCGTATATGTTTGCGCTTGTAAGGGAGCTCGACTGCGTTCGTGATTTACCGCCAATACAAATTAAAACACGCTAATTTATGAACTCGCAAATTTTATGCGAATAAGCGCCGATATTTCGTTATTTATGACGACTCCACCGAAAACCATTGCCAAGCGATTCGAGTTTACGCACGATCATTAGTGCGACTGATTTTGGATTAGATTTATTTGAATAGAGACGGGGGGCTTGTGTAAATTTGAGACTTGGGGTTTCATTTTTGGAAAACGTGGACACACGTACGTTGTGAAACGGGACGAATAGTTTTTTTCTGAGAATGTCGCAAGAGATTCCGTGGTGATTGAGGATCGATAATAATACGTTGGCGAATAATTAGTTAAGTAATTTTAATTATGATGAGTTGAGCCAATTTATAAGATGGACTTACTTTTTTTCAGCCGCTCGCAATCAATTAAAAGTGCTCTTTCGGTACTAATTTAAGGTAAATTAACATTTTTCTTTAAAGCGCGCGATTACATTTTCGTGAAAATTGTAATTTCAAACGAATTTTCATACATTGCAATAGCACTGTTATGAAAATAACTCGGTGAATAATTGAAAATTTAATATTATTACTTCAATTGGTACGCGGTGCAATTAATCAACTACCGATAAAACGCGATTGATTACAAAATTCATAAATTTTCGACCTCACAAACTTTCAACATAATTCGATTAGAAAATTAATTTAGTATATTTTTAATTTTCCTCGAGTCGCGGGTATAAATTATCCTCTCAATGAAACTTTGGATTCCTTGAAAAAACGCGATAAACGCGTAAATCGTCGAACAATTATAAACGTCGGGGGTAGTCTCAGCCATATCTGAAATAGCCGATCGCGCGCCGATGTATCAATTTAACTATTCCGTTAGAAAAGTCATTTGTTACTGTTACATCAAAATCGAACGTTTCAATTAAACTCCGTTTCGCTATTGAAACGTGAAAACGCCGTGTTCACCGTCGTCCATGCAGCATCATCTCATCCGACAAATAAACAACCGAAGCCCTCCTCCTGCAGTAGTGCGGCCTCGTTAATTAAATCGCGAACAAACGATAGCACTTGCTCGCTAAATATGACACAAGCGCGCGCGGCTCCCGCTAATCCCAACTTTTTCCGCTTTTCACGAACAAAGATCCCAACAAGGGAATTCCCTGGTGCACTTGCTCTAACGAGCCCTCCCGTCAGCGCGTAACTGACGCCGGGGCCGTGTTTACGGGGGTCTGCTGCCGAAAGATCGGGGGACGATCTAAATAGGAAGCCCCAGATGACGGGCCCGTTGCCACGTCGTCATGAATTCCACGCAATCGGACCGAGTAATCGGCCTCACTCTCTGTCTCTCTCTCTTTCTCTCTTGTGGCTTGAGGAAGGCCGCGCGACGGCTGTTATTAACGCGTGCTCGACTCAACGCTAGTCTTAATTCAGCTGGCCTTGCCGAGCGACGAGTCTCTGAGTTTTATAAGAGTGGCGCCCTGGGCGATACCGGCTAATGGCAGCCCCGGCTGCGGTAACGCGCGTTTGTCGCCCTCTCGGATATCGGGGCTCTCTCGCGACGCGATTTGCCGCAATTAACGCATACTCGAGCCTTGCGCCGCGAGCTGATGCTGATTATCCGAGAAAGTTTCGCTGCGGCTCTCTCGCGACTCGCCGTTTATTTGCATGTCAATGTAATCGTAGCGACGTTGTAAAGATCCCTGCTTTATTACGATGTGCACTACGTTGGGATTTTATTGAAAATCTTTCAAAGTTAGCAGTCGAGCAAAAATATCAAGCTAATGAATATATTATCGTGATTAAATTATTCTTTTCAATTTGCCCGCTCACATTTAATATACAAACTGTATAACTGACCTACCCAGAAATATACAAATAGATCGAAATTGAAAAATAAACAAGGAAGGAGAAATGATTTTTCGTATTAATTAGTTTTACCGAGAAGTCGATTTGTAAATTAACAAAGTCACGACAGCATTTAGTCACTCAGATCGAAAAAGCTTTCAAGACGATAACGCTTCAACAAAACGATGACTCTACATTAATGATGTCATTACTATTCTCTTCTCGATGCCACGTATAGGCGATCATCAGCGCGGGAGAGAGAAAGAGCATTATTCGACACAACAGACAATACAAACACTCATACGTACAGCGGATACACATAATATCGTTTGAAAAAAAACTTTAAAGCGACCGACTACCGACATTTTCACGTTCATTTCACAAGTCAGCGCATGCGACGTTACCACTCCACTAGAAAAAAAGGCCCAACTATCCCGGTAGACATTTGAGGAATAAAAAGAGAATGAGCAAAAGAGTAATCCTATAGCCACGTGCCAAATCAGAGAACTGCAACTTGGCGCCCTTCACGAGCACCGTCAAGGGAGTAAAAAACCGCGAAAAACTGTGCAGCCAATGCAGCGAGAGACCTAAGGGACAGGCCGGCGAACGGAAGGCTCTGTCCTCTGTCCACCCACGCTCCTTCGACGGCTGTCACCTGAGCTCCACGCGGTGGCAGCGATCCCGGTGATTCATACCCCGCAGGGGTCCACTCCAGCTAAAGACAGAAAGAGAGAAAGAGAGAAAGAGATAGAGAGAGAGAGAGAGAGAGAGAGAGAAAACGATCTCCTGTCAGATGGTCTGCGGAGCCTCTCTCCCTCTCTCTTTCTCGGCGCGCCTCGCCTTCTGCGTCCTAGATGGGCGCATACCTCCGGCGACACTGCACCGTCCCGCGGAGATTTAATCGCGGAGTAAACGGAATATCTTGTCCGCGAGAAGGATAGCGGGGCTACGAGTGGAAAAGCCGCGCTAACCAAGAGAGTGGAAGAAAGAGAGCTTTAGAAAGGAGTGACGCTAGATATTCCTTCAACTTCTCTCGACTCGTTTTTTTCTTCAACTTCTTGCAACGAGTGAAGGCTAGACAACGAAGACGGTTTTATTTTAGACGTACACGCGTCGTCCGCATCATTCGACGAGAGATATTATAAGTGCAGAGACGAAGACAATTAGTTCAAATAAGCGAACGAGACTGAACGAAGATCGACCGCCAGGCGAATCGTTTCTTATCAGCCTCCCTCCCGGAAAAGTTCCAAGCATGCCATTTCTCATCGTTCGCAGTACGGTAAACAAAGTTGAGACCACGAGATCATCCATCTACTCGTCACTTCCGGAACGACAAGAGCTGGCCAGCGAGTCACGGGGACGACTCCGTGCGCGCAGCCCCACAACAACGCAATACGATGAGGAGGCAAGAAGCGGGAGGAGTTGTAGAGGGGCAAAAGAGACATTGGGTCTGCGGGCTGGACGCGCAATCGCAGCCTGAAATCTGCCGCGTGTACGCCGCGGGCCATATCGATCAAGAGGAGCGGGACGGTAGAGGAGGGGGAGGGATGTCTCGAGGCCATGGTATATGCATAAACAAGGCGCGCGCGCGTGTCCCGCTGTAAATCGGTCGAGCACGACGAGGACGACGCCGTCCTCCGAGGTAGCGCGTGTAGCTCGCTCGAAAAACGCCGAGGGGCGCGACCTTCGCGAAGGATGTGCTTGCACTAGGCGCCAGCTCGAGCTCCCGAACAACGACCCGCTCGTACCCCAGTCGCCGCCTAATGGCGATTACTTTGCTACGGTGACACAGCGATTGCATAATTGCGCAAGTCGCGACGTGATCGTTCGCGCGGGACTTGGAGGACAGAGATTCATCTTGTACTTGTAGTCAGCACTGTGTGTGTATCTATGTGAGTAGAGTCTGTAAAAAAATGCCTTTGTTAAGGCAGTATAAGATTTGCATTTGAAAAGACGGGAAGGGCTCGGCTAGACATCGTGTGACATTGCATTTAAAGTTAGACTGATTGTTGCCGAGTGAGGGAGAGAGAGAGGTGATAAGTAGTTTAAACAAACCGCTGATGCTGAAAAGATAAATCTGGAAAATTTATAAGCGTGTCCGTGCTTAACTCCATGCCTGCGCGTTATTTATTGCCGAAGAAAGTTTCATAAATTCGCATATTCAATTTCTTTGTCGAGAGCCATCGATATATTCACTCTATCTTTCTCTCTCTCTCCCTCTCTCGCGCCACTAACTCTGTCCTTGTGATGTCCTTTCTCTTCTAATACCCACGTCATGCTGATTGTAGTTTTTGATAGTATCTTCGATAACAAATCAAAGACCCGAGACAGAATATCAGAATGGCATTACAGTTTTCCTACAACCTCGCTCGTACGATATATTGCGAAAACAATATTGCACTTTCCGCGTAAAAACTTTATGGACATACTTAAATTGCATTGCAAATCAGAATACTGTTGCTCTTGGCTACATAGGAGCTCTGGCTCTACTCTTTCTGTTAATTTATGAACGTGAAACCAGTACCGATATTTTCTTAGTTTTTTTCTTTTCGTCGTTCCAAAACACAGTCGTGGCAATCGATCGTGCCTCATGTGACTGAATGCAGAAAACTACCGATTAGCTGTCGTTAATACAACGTTCTATTCGTTTTTCCATATAACGATGTATTCCAAGAAAATTCTACGAAAATTAAATTTAAAAGAACAAAAATATCACATCTTGTGTAACTGATAGAAATCATCATTAATTGTGTAAAAAAAATAATAAATAACTCCGCATTAAAAACGATAGCTAAAAATATGAAAAAAGACCGTGTAATATTTAAAAAAGTTTCAAGACTTCCGTAAAAAACAGTAGACAAGCTTACCCATGTAAATCAAGTTTTGAAATCGAGTTACGAGCAAACATCGGCTCGCACATCAGACCCGCGCAACCTACTCGCTTCTGCAAATTCAATATTAACAACTTGCGCGAGGTCATAAGTTTGTCACCGGTTAGAAAAGGGGTCGCGCTTCCCCTCGCTCACCCGACTGTAATCCCGCTTGGTAAACTCGAGAGCTTGGGCACGGCGCTAATTGCATGCATTTTTAAAGGGCAACGACGTCTTAATCGGCCGGCTGTATGATGAAGAAGAGGCAAGTCTGAGCCTTAAAGCTCGAGGTCGCACCCTTGGGAGAGGCGCCAGGGATATACAAGCTAGCAAGGGGAAAAAGGGTTTCTCGCGCAAAAGCTCGGAGCTTTGCGCTTTCTTTAGACGCTACGACAGTAAGGGTAAGGTATTCCCGGGTTTTAAGCCGGTTTTTTTTCAGATAAATGATTATGAGTGGTGCTATTTTTTCTCTTGCTCATTCTAAAAGAGTTAGTATTCTCGAGAGAAAAGAACGCGTTGTAATAAATACGTGGGCTAAGTAATACGAATTTTAAATTTTATGCTAGTGTCTGAAGTTTTTAGTTAGTGGCACGGAGGGAGAATGGAGATGACAGTAAAGACTCTTTATAATCTTGAATTTTATTTTTATGCGATATTCAATAACAAAGATTTATGTTGTTAGACGCTTTATATTTTTTTTAAGTTGAGATTTTAAATTTTCTACCTAATTTTTTACGCAAACATTCCAAACACCTATTTAATTTCTGAGAAATCACATTTTGCAAAACTTGGCAGAAAACGGACAAAGAAAAACCCATACTAACTTTGTTCTCCAAGCTACCAGAGGAAGCCGGCTTTGACGGCCATCTCCGCGAGCTCATCCGGCGCTATTTACCGGAACTGTAACCGACGAATTTGCCGTTTCGTTGGCGTTGCTGTAGGAGAGAAAGCCGTAGCGACGTTGTGGGAATGGGCTATCCCAGCGGCGATTGTGTAGTAGACACATGAGCTATAGGAAGTTGCGCGATGTACAGATGGTAATCGGCAGACGCGACCTCTTGCTACTTGTACCGTACGCGCGAAGGGACAGTAATCGCACGTCTGATTAGCAAAAGAACCAGCCTTACTGCTACCACCTGTGATTTAATGGTTGGGCGAAAAACGTTAAGGAACACAGAAAACTCTAATAGGTCCTTACTGGAATTTCAGGAAATTGTTCGATTGTGAACGCCTATGTGACCTGTTACATGTTAATCTTGAATAATTGGAGGCTTTAAAATAAGTAATAAGTATTTTGTGTTGTGGATTTCACTTTTTATTACTATGTGTTTGTTTGAAAAAGATAAAACTTTGCAACGATTCTTTAAATTAAATAAATCGGAGTTTTACTTGAATCAAAGACAACTAAAGAAATTATTTTATAATTTTTATTATGCTTGACATTGATTCTTAAAAATATTAACACAATTACATAATTTGTACAATCTAAAAAAAATAAAATAGTTTTCAGATTGGAATATATCAATGTACAAAACTTCAAAGTATTATTTACATATAAATTTTTGTAATATTCCAAAGTTTTTATAATCTAATGAAATCAAATTCACCTTACGTAATTTATATATGGTTTAAAAAAAATTTTCCTAAAAAGTACTCTTCAAAGTATAAAATTAATATTAAAATATGTATTTAAAAAATTGTCATAAACCTTTTACGTAGATTCCGATGAAAGGATACCTCTAAGGCATTCAGTTAGCATTCTTGAATACATCATCTATACATAAATGAAAATAATTGAACGTCAATTCTCAAAAATCTAACAATTTGAAAATTTCTTTATATTGTGTAATATAGTGTCACCACAAAAATAAATTTGAAAATCTTAATCGCACATCATCACCATATTATTATCCGTAGGCATGCAAAACTTTTATAATTCAATTACTTTTTCTCAAGATATTTTACAATAGTTATTACTTACTCTATGATTGTTGCCTTCATCATTTCTTATCCTGTTTGAAGCTCGCCACATGAATTCTTTTTCTTCTGGAGTGACTACTTTGTCATCAAGTTCTCTTACTTTAGCAATAAGTTCATCTGTTTTTTCAAAATCTATTTCCAAAACATCCTAAAACATATTTTTTCCAAATGTAGAAAAAACTTTATATATGTTTAAATAATTATAAACACATTTTCAGTTTACCTCATTTATATTAACGTATTTGTTCATAAATTTCTTATCTGCTTTTTTTACGACCATAATATTCTCATTGTCTGGATTTCTAATAATTATTAAGTGGTAAAATCATTAAGGTTCCATATTACTTTACATGTATAAAATTGAAATTAACTGCGTACCTGTCTATAACGAGTGTCAAAACATTATTGACCAGGCAGCTCATTCGGAATTGAGTGACTTGAGGAAGCAGACCATGAAGAATAATTCCATTGGTCTAATATGAGATGAAAATATAAGATTTTAAAGTAAAATATTACTTTTAAGTGAAACGATAACAATATTTTTTAATTACCTCCAATAATTCGTCTGCGTACAAAAGTTTATCTTTATTCTCACCAAATAATACTTCATCGTCTACACCACAAACGAACGATCTTCGTTTGTCATCTTTACCTTCTCCTCTACAGAGATATACGCCTACTCGGCCACGTGCATTTTGTCTGTGGATACGTACGATTTGTACGTTATGATGATCTGGATATTTCCTTTTAACTTTTTCTAAAAAATCAGAAAACATACAAAACGAAACATTTATTTTAGAATCGAATCCAATCAAAATTTATAAGACCATTTGCAATTTTACGTGTTGTATAGCCGTAATCATCTTCCTCCTCTGGATCATCAGGTAATTTTTCAAGAAAACCAGCACTATGTTTCGATATTTGTTTTCCTCGTTTCGAAAAGTCAAGATTACCTTCAGAATACAGACCCGTGCCAAATGGTTCTAAATAACAATCCTTACGACTACCATCTCCAAAATCGAGTATTGGATCAGCCATTTTACAATTTTATTGAGTTACCGTGAAATACGCAAAATATCACTGGCACAAACAATTGATAGATTAATTCGCAAATAAATTAAGATTCGCTTATGGTAATTTAGAGCTACAACTCTCGACACTAGTAGAGCGATACTGACAACTGAAATTCAAGCAAAAACTAGAGTTTGAAGTAAAGTCTGCCGCTTGTCTCTGGGTTTGTTTATTTACAATGTTAAGTCTCATCGAAAACCTGTATTTATATAGGGAATCTCAAATATAACAAGATAAATTATACTATTTACTTGTAACAAATACTCCCCTCACTAAATATTTATTAAACAATAACGATTTTAATACTTTAAAAAATAATTTAGTAAAGTTGCCAGTATTTAAACATACGTTTCTATTAGAAAAACTATTCTTTATGTAAGGCACGTCATCCTTTTAATAAAATGAGACGTGATTGGCCCAAGAATTCAACCAATCACATGACGCGGGAGATTTAAAAATTTAAAATTCATTTTTATTTTTAATATTGATCTTCACGTAAAAAATAATTAAAGACGCGCGAAGCGCGTTGATTGTTTCTAATCGAGAATAAATTTCAATGGCGATAAGTTATGTCGTCTAATTTTGAGTCTTATCTGAGGCAAAAATAACAAGGCGCTCGCCGGCTTTAAGCCTTGGAAAAATGCGAACGCATCAAGACAGCAGAGTCGTCCGTAAAGGAAGGGGAGAATGAGGAGGAGCGTACCTTTCGGCGCCCTTCGAACTCGCCGCTGCTGGAATTCCAAGGAGAAATCGCTCGCAGGAAAAACGAGCGCTAATCAGGACGGAACAGCAGCAGCGTCGGCAGCTCGAGCAAGAGCGGGGAAGATGGGCCCGGGTTGTTGCTGCGGTCGCTTAGCCGCGCATTAGACGCCGCGTCGAATTCTTCGGGGCCCTTATCCGCATCGTCTCTCGCAGCTTCCTCGTATAGAATCTAGGTGTACGCCTCGGGCGTATGGACGCGCGGAAGCGACTCTGCTAGCGCACGTAAAGGATACGAGACGCGGAGGCACATAAGCTGCAGATAAGGGGGACTATCTTGCAACTGACTGCGGCCTGGGGCCCGTAAAGCCGCGGCAATCGTCTAAGTATTTCGCGCGGATTTTCCTCCTATGGCCCGGCCGATAATAATTTTAGTAGCGAGATCCTGACCGCCAGGGCCGAAGCCAGGGAAAAGAGAAGCCGCGCGTCATTAATTTAAGTAATTATACAAAGACTCTCTCGCTACCTCGGCGGCGGAGGCTAATAACGCTGCCGATGCTGCTGCTGGCGACCGCGCGCTGGGATATATACTCGCCGCTGAGAAATGGAATTATGCGCGGCTCTTTATTATATGCGCCGCGACTTTTTTTATATCCGACCCTCCGCCTTGCGATAATCGGGAGACTCGAAGTATTCAAGCTTAATGCCCGCACCCCGCACACACCGCTGAGGAGTATTTACAGTGGAAAATTGCAGCGTCCGAGTAGTCATCGATGATATTTATTCTTAAATGATGAAACGTTTATACATTTGATGGTATTTGCGATTACAACGTTTTGTGGAAAGCTTCTAATCGGATGTTTTCAACGTTTGTGCGTAATCTGTTGTTTATTGTATGACAAGCACACTATACTGAAAATTACGGATAATATTTATTATTTTAAACCGAGCGTCGGTGTAATTAGAAATTTCGATACTTTCGTTAGGAATGGAAATAGAATAAAAGGAATATTTCTGCGAACTCGTGAGTGCTTAAAGTGAAAACTATCGAATGCTACCGATGTCGAGCGTCATCTAAATAACGTACTTCTTTATACGATGTGCGATGAACCCTTAAAAATACCTGCGTCACAAGAGCAGAATTTCAAGAAACCGATCCTAAAACTCTTTTGAAAAACGTCGGTTAGCGACAAAGTGATGACAAAAAAGAATTGCCGAACTTGTGGGAACCCCGCGGATCTTTAATCTACGAGAGACCCTTTCCGATCCAAAGAGCCGATCCACAGAGTAGCATTGACAGACTTGATTTTTGCTCAGCTCGGTCGCCTACGTGTCATTCGCGCGACTGGCGCACAAAGGCCCGATGTCGTGACGAATAAGTCACTTGTGTTTGTCCCTTCGACCACTCATTCTTAAAAATGAAAAAAAATATAGATCCAAGCAAACTCGAAGTTATAGAGATGTTTTTTTAACAAAAATATCGAGCGGTGTCACGTTTAACTAAAATTTAATTTTTATATATTGATATTCCACGAATTTGAAATTGTGATAAATCAATTTTATACTTTTAATGTCAATATCTACTCGTAATTTATTTGTAATTAATACTTATAAATTTTGTCTACATTACAAATAAATTCTATAATCAAATTTAACATTTGTTTACACAGATCAAGACTTTTGATTTGGAAATTAGAGAAATTGCTATGTACACAATGTTATTGTTTATTTACTCTAGACCATTTAAGATAATCATGGATATAATACATTGAACCAGTAACCCGGCTAATGAACGGAATGACGATACAAAATATCATGAAACAGTAATATTTTAATTTTCTAACAAAACAAATCCTTTTTTATAACAAAAGTTAAAATAACGAAAATTATTTGTGTACAAAAGTGAAAGTGCTTAAATAACAAATAATTAAAAAATACTCAAGATTTGTCTAGTTTGATAATTAATGGATATCCCAAACCATTTAAATCAAAACATACCAGAGACAATGACTACTGGTGCATATTCCAATTTACATGTAAATAAATGGAAACCACAAAACCGATTTACTGTAAAGGAACAGCTTTTCTATAATTTTCCTCCTTCGATAAATCCATCAATCGATCCTTTTGATATTCAGGTAAATTATTTAATAATTGAAAAATATGCCTTTTTATAAACATTCCATTCGAGTAATTATTTATATAATAGCCAATCGAAAACAACAAAGAAATAGATCCTGATGAGGAAGATGAATTCGGCTATACTATCGGTAATATATTTCTTTACCATCTGTACCATACCAAATTTGCATAAAAAAAGTTAATGTGATTTTATTTTATGAAGTTGTATGATTCTAGAAAAATGTTTATATTTATTACTTATTGTAGGTAAATTAGAAAAAAAATATCAACATTTAAATCATCTAGTTCTCTTAGTGACTTTAGAAAAGAATTGGTATTATGGATTAGGTATTTCATTATGTGGTCATAAAAACAAATTATGGAGAAAAGCTGTTTATATTAATGATATTGTTCCAAACAGTCCTGCTCATTTAAACGGTCAACTCAATATTGGAGATCAAATATTAGAAGTAAACAAATCTATTTATTACATAGTTATTTTAAATTACATATTAACATTAAAAAGTACTATAAAATTGTTAATTATATTTATTTACCAGGTCAACGGTTATGAATTTGAAAATATAGATTTTCCACATGCTGCCTGGACTATTAAATTAATGAATACTAATCTTTTTAAAATTGTTGCTCTTCGGTAAATTTATTTAATGTCATTGTTATTGAAAAAAATTATTTACTTTTTTAAACGCAAATGAACTTTAATTTCAGAAATCCCGATGTAGTTAATAATTGTGCATTAAGAGAAATGGATTATTTTCATAAACGTTTCCAACCATCAGTGAGTGTTAATTTTACATTCATATTTAAAAAAAAAATCATACATTAAAAAAAAGTTTATTTCAGATTTACAGTAAATATATTCGAGATATCATTACACTCAGAGTAAATATGATTTATTTTATGTAATATTTAATGATACTAAATATAATGATTTTAAATATTTTTTTAAATTTTAGGTAAATGATGGGATTGGAATATCAATGAGTCATATTTATGATAGAGATGTTGGATGGATATTTAAAATATTAGAAATTCATTCTCAAAGCCCATATGAAAATGTAAGAATCTTTAAGAACTCAATGAAAAAATTACTACATAATTAATGTAAACTATAGTACCTCTTTAGTTGTATATTAAAGACTTATGAACATTCATTAAACTTACGATAATATAAATGTAAAATGAATAACAGGCATGACTAATATGTTTGTTCGAATTATAGTGCCAACTGCAACGTGGAGAAATATTGGTGGGTATTAATGGATCTCCAGTTTTTGATGCAACACGTGAAGATGTACGTTTAAAGATATAAGTTATCAATACTACTTATTTGATAGATAAAGTATTTATTGGTAAATAAATAAAAGAAATTAAATTTTATAGGTATCGGCACTTATTGCTGCGTCACCAGATGAAGTTGTGCTTACTATTTGCAATTTAAATGAAGGCAAAATGAATTTACAAAGAGAAAAAGAAAGTGGAAAAAAGAAAGGTTGAATTTTGATATTTATGATCTTATAGTCTAAATTCATTCAAATATTTAAAAATTGTTTAATTTATTTTTTAAATTAATACAATAATTTACGAATTTTAAATGGTAGATTGAAATATTGTTTTTTTGTTAAATGTTTATTTTTATTCAATTATTTTAAAACACTTTTAGTATCTCGTTTACTTCAATTGGCAGCAGTAAGAGAAGAAAAAAAATTAAAAAGCATACAAGAAACTTCTTTCATGGAAAAAGTAGCAAATCTCACAGAAAATTTAGAAGAAACAGTCTTGCTTGCGAATGTAAAAGAAATTGATCAAGTAGAAACTGAAGCAGGGACGAGTAAGATACATTTTTATTTATATTAAAACTTATCCACTATTATAAATACAATTAATAATTAACTTGAACTTTAGGTACACAATTTTCTGTTGAAAACTCTACAAAAGTTAAGGAAGATAATGAAGACAATGCAAGTGCTTTAAGTGAACCCATGTCAAGTAAGATATTGTTTATTTCATTTAACATAATTGATTTCCTCTCTTTACAAATATTATTTTTAGTTGATACGGATGTGCTTAACGATTCCGAGTTGTCAACTTCTGGTGATACTACTTAAAGGCATTAGGATATTTTTTAATCGCCTATAAAAATTTTAGTAATTTTTACAGACTGGATTTTAAAACTTGTTTTTCATTTAAAAATGTAACTTTGAGATTTTATGATTATGGTTTTAAAGTTGTATAAAATTTCTGTCTACTGTATTTGTATAAATCAAAAAAGAGATGTATTTATAAATGATTGAATTTTAGTTATATATATGTTTTAATTGTTAAAAATACGTATTTTTGGTTAAAAAATAAATTATATTTTTGCTATTATCGATTTTCAAAAGATTCACTCTTTTACCTTTAAACCATTACCCCTCGGTTAGTTTGAGTACATATTTCATTAAAAATATATTACGTATCACTTCTCATTTTTCATCCGTAACGCATCTTAGGACAGAAGATAAAAGAACGGCAAATTGAAAATAATCGGCAATAAAATTATGAGCCAATTACTGACAATTTTCCACAGACCTCTCCTCTTAAGGTCTAGGAGGGAGAGCCTAACGTAGCTGCCGCGCGTGCGCGAGAGAATCGAATCCTATATCGATATAACCGATGGAAGTAGGCGATTCTAACGCCTCAGAGTGCAAGAGCTAAGGGGTAGGGGCTATATGGGCTCAACGGTCGCGTGATAGTGCGCGTCGAGCCGCTGTAATTGCGGCGAAAAGGAGAAGCTACCTCGCGTTGGGCGGCCCTGTTCTCGCTTAGTCGCGCTATATGTACTTGATAGTTATACCTCCGGCCTGTATCGTGCGCGTAAACGTTTCGCGTTTTATTCGCTCGTGCTTGTTACGAACGCCAGGTTCGCGCGAACTTGCACTGAGAACGACGACAACGTTGACGAAGAGAAAGAGAGAGAGAGAGAGAGAAATTGTTGCACGTTACTTTCGTGCCGCGGAAGTCCTTTCTTTCTTCCTTGACACGTTTCTCATAGAATCTTTTTTCCCTTGCGGCCGAAATCGTTTATTGCCGTCGAGGGCTTTTTTACTTTTGAAGTGTTTTAAGTTTGACATATGCTTTTTGCTGAAATGAAGAGTTTCATGTCAAGAGTTTCAATGGCTGTTATTATAGTATTCATTCGGGAAAAGTAATCGGATTTACGTAAAACAGTTATTAAAACGACGGCTTAGTTTAAAGGTACATGTAAAGTGATTACTAGCAAAACGATAAAATTGTCCTCATGCTCGATTTTTTAAGCTAATTAATTTTTAAGATTAATAAAGAAAATAACTGCGACACAAAGTCTTACGATTTGAAAGCAGTAGTCTGAAATTCATTTTACATAATTTTCTATGACTTGGATTAAAACATAATCCATTAAACGATCCATCGCTTTCAGCACGAGCAATAAAAGATCACTCATCACACGCACTTTGCTCGCTCAACTCTCTTACATAACAAGCCAGAAACCAAATGCACCAAAAAAACTGAGTTTCTCTCGTGCGATATCCGTATACTTCTCACCGAGATATCAATAAAGATCACATGTCGAAATTCGTCAGTGCGTCGATTAGACTTCTCGCGTCTGCGCCGCAGGTAATCTATTATAAAGCCATTACGCGCGGGCCCCGTGTGTACATCGATATTACCAAGCTCGCGAGAGCCTCCCGAACGGAGATACCGATCTTTCGAGGGGAAAAAGTACCAAGCATTCGGTATATATCGGGCCAGATCAGCTCTCGCTCTGGATATATCGTGAAAGAGCCTGCCGACGCGGCTGGCGACGTAAATTAATCGCTTTGCCGCGATTAGCCTGACTGCTGCGTCCATATCGGATTTGAAGATCGACACTGCACTTTCTCACGCTGTGGATGCTGGACTTCGACCTACGTTGACTGCGTCAAGTTGGATAACGCCTGTCTTTCTTTCGATCATTGACAAATTAATTAGAAGCTGCTGGCGTTTGGATTCCTCATAAATAACTAGTTTTAAATTCTTATAAACTGTCGTTTCGTGAATTTGTTAGAGGAAACGCTTTAAACTATTTAAATTTTATTTCTGAACTGGTTGTAGTATAAAAGTTCACAGAAAATGGTCTAAATAAAATACTAAAACACGAAGCAATAATATCTCACTTGAAAATTCACATCTTCCAAAAAAAATTGCGTCAATCAGAGCAGGTACTTAATCTGTCCATCACTCGAACTTTCAGTTTGCGACTCATTGTCTTGAAACTCTTCCCATATCGTGCGCGTTCTCTGGCTATTTAATTTAGCAATCGCTCAAACCAAGTGTCATGGGTGCGTGCGCGCGCATCCCAGGTTTTTGGCCGGTGATAAATTAAGCTTCGCGAGAGAGAGAGAAAGGGAGTGCATGGATTCGCCGCCGGAAAAATTGTAATCGCGCATGGCCAGATGTTGCGGCTTTATTAACTCACAGGACCTCAGCTTCGTCCCCCTTTTTTACGGATCACACAGGTACACTGCTACGTGTTGGCGCGCGAGCGAGTTATACGTATTTCTCCCTCCATCTGGCTACTCGCGTGATTTCTTTCGGGATTGATATGCCAATTAAGTCGTAGCTCGAGGCGCGTTGGCGAGAAGAGGAAGGAAAGGAAGAAAGAAGAAGAAGAGCACAGCGCCACGCGTCGTCCCGGAGCCCAAGGGCTTCGAGAACCACTGCTCATATCCTCCTTTTTTCCCTCTCCGATCCCGTGCACGGTCAGCATCCTGCTTGCTCTATAATCACCTTGTTTATTCATTTTCTTATTCTAATGTATCATCAGCGCGCCGCGAATTCTAATTGACTTTCTTTCACCCTCCCCCCCTTCTCTCACACTTGCTTTTGGTCCTGCGCATACATTCAATTTAATTATCGAAGAATAATTTACTGACGCACCTATGCTGTATGCGTATGCTCACTCTCACGACGACGCAAACTCTTTGTAAATATGTAATGACAATAATAATAATTTATATTATTATGTTATTATAATTACCCAGAATGTAAGGACGCATCGGTAAATATGCAAATAAATTGATCAACATGTAATTTAACCGGGAGGTGTGATAAAGAAATAATTATATTTTTGTATTATCACGTACCGGTAGGTTCCTCCATCTAAAACGTCATGTTCCGCCGGCGGTTCAGCAAGACCTCTATTTCGCAAGAACGCAAACAGCAACATTCCTGTCGCGAGTTAAAAACTCAATTTGCCAGCAGGTTTCGCCGAGTCCCTGAAACAATAAAGTATAGAAAAACTTCAATAAAAACGACATTTCACAGTGGCGCGAAAAGGTGAATAAAATTTCGATTTTGCTACGCGAGTGAAGTGAAGCTCGTATCGTATTTATCGACAAGCGTCACTGGTTATCGTCCACCGCGAATCTTGGCGAGGGTCCGTTCACCGGGGTGGCACCAATTTGTCTGGTTGGCTTATCGGCTTGGCATATCAGCGCGCGACCCGACACCACCAGCGCACACCGCTACACGCTCGTCTTCTTTAGTTCTTTCTCTCTCTCTTTCTCGTTGCTGGCGCGACATTCTCAAACAAAAGCGCGTGGTTTTTCGTTACCAAGCATCCCTACGACTGTTTGTCATCTCTCGCTCTTCTCCAGCCGATTCCATCTCAGCGCATTTCTTTCGTCCTCTCTCTCTCTCTCTCTCTCTCTCTCTCTCCCTCTTGCACCACAAGATCATCCACCGAACGGCTTTGCGTCCGACGATTCACAGAGCTGATATTCGAGATGTCCTGGATTGCACTTTATCCTTATACGCTGGCGTCACTGGCCTTTCGCATGATGCATTCCGTTATTTAGTCCAACGATGGGTGGGATTCTTTTGTACGTACACGTAGATGTCATGTTGTCTTCTGAGTATTCAACTTTTTGAAAGTATTTTTAAAATAATAATACACCATATTGATATGTAACGGATTTTTTAAATGTAATGGTTTTGGGAACGGATTGTGATACACCAGGAATTTTTTAATGTCTTTTGGGAATTAAATTGATCAAATATTTGTATATGTTTAGTAGATATTTACCATATAATGTAATGCTATGATTGCAAACAGATAATTGTTATGAACCGCGTGATAAGCTTTATATTCGCATGAGATAACAAAAATGCGAGGTCTGCAATCGCGTATATTATCTTGGTCCTATCTGTATACAAGCTTGAAGATTCAACTCAAAAATAAAAAGGATCCCGTTCGTACGGTGCTGATATCGTGCCATTATCTTAAGTCTCTATCTTAACTATGGTACTGTCTTCTCAAGACCCCGATTTTTCATGTCTCAAGAATGAAATTCGTTTCGTGAGAAAAGGTAAGAACTCCAGTGCCACTACAATAATTGATCAAATAAAAGGACATATAAGGTTGGGTTTGAATCGAGTGATTGTATTACTACCAACAAAATATATCCAATTTTAGATCCAAATGTATATATTCATTGATAAATCATTAACTTGTATTACAGTTATTTTTCACTAATATAATGTAACATTTTGATGTAAATAAGTTAATGCTAAATTTTCGTGAAAAAACTGCTATATTACTTGATAGAAGCTTCTTCGAGGTAGTGTCATAATTTTTATTTTTACTCAAAATAAGAGTACACACCAAAAATAATTCACGTGAAACAAGTCTTCTCCAAGATTTTAAAAAGTATTACCAAAGAGCTATAAAAATTAAATAATCCGTAACATCGTTACACGATCGCTGGATCAGCGGTATTCTTACGAATCCGACATTAAGAATCACGAGGTCGATTAAGACCAAAGGAAATTTTGACTCTAAATTGCAAATTGCAGCGCGTCGGCGGCGGCGGCGGCTTCATCACCAAGGAAGTCAAGGGGTTCATGAGCCTGACTGTGTGCAGCCAAGAGAGGGGCTGACTCGCGGGATACACGAGAGGGTATCCGGTGACCTAACAACGCCCCTGTCCCGAACTACTCGGCATCGATGGTGGTGGCTCTCTCCCTTTCTCTCTGCCTCTTGCCACCGCCGGTGCCTGCACGAAATTACAATCATTAGGAGGGGCCCACTTATGCTTTCGCGCCGCCGAGATCGGGACGCCGAGCGTACTCTCGGTGTGTCCGGCTCGCGGGGCAATTTTCGTTAAATTAAACGCGCCGAAATCAATTACGCGACGTGTACGCGCGTATATTGCGTCCCGCGTGTGCCCAGTGCGACTCTTCGCTCGCTCGTTCGCGGCTCCCTCTCCGTACCGCTTCCCCCTCTCCCCCGTTCCACTTCTCTTGCAGAGCTCTGCAGCAGGCGCGATCGTAAACGTAAATGCGATAGCCCGGCGTCGTTTACGAGACTACGCGCTGCGCCAACGGATCGGAAGGAAGGGAGAAAAAAGGCTTGCGATTGCTTAAAGCTAACGCGCACGCGCGCCGCCATGAGGAAAATGATTTTGAATGAGCCTTGCGGTGGGTACTGCCAGGCCCGCCTAATGGACGAACCAGCTCGATGCCTCGCTCCGAACTATCAACCTTGTTGTCGATTCCTTGGATTTGAATTTCTCGCGTGATCCTATACATGGACGCACGATGGGACGCGCCCGCCGTCGACGCTTAGACAGTGTGTGCGACGAGCCGGGCGCGCAAGGGCGGCGAGGGGATGCTGTGCGTGTAATGAGGGCCCGGGGATAATAAGGAGGCGCTCCGGCTCCATCGACAGGACATCGTTCATTACAATTATCTTAATACCGGCAATTCCCTGCCAAGCCCCACTCCCGATTTATCAAAGAGCCAGAGGGAGGCGAAGGGAGAGGAAGAGGAGCGAGCCCAATTACTCGGGGCGGTGGGACTCGTTCGGGTCCGCGTATGTCAACCGGGTTCCCACGGGCGAGATACACTCGCTCCGGGCGCCCTCGGGCCAGCGCCAGTGTGGCACTTGAATAATTTGCGCGCCACGACATTTTTATACGTCGCCGGGGCTAAGTGCGCCTCGGCACGGAAACGGCTGGATTTATAAATCGCCGCTTATCCGCGCGCCCCTGCCTGATCGATGAGCTCGAGCGTGCCCGGGTCAAGGAGCGACGTCGCCTCCCGGCGGCTCTCGCTCTTTTTTAAGCCTGAGGATAATCGCGTGGCCCCTCCCCCCAACCCCTCCACTCCCACTTCCACTCGAGAAGAAGCTAACCTCTCGCCCTTAATACGCGCCCCAAAGCTCGGCACACGCGAGAGCTCAAAACGAACGGGGCTGGATTTCGCCCGCGGACGACCAGCAAGTTAGCGTTCTACGGCCAAGACTGGACGAGAAAGATGAACGATGGCTGCGAATAAACGCTCAGATGGGAAATCGAGATTTTGGCTGATGGATCGTGTTTAAATTGCGCTCTCGCTCCACGGAGTTGACTTTGCTCTCGAATTATATTTTTCGGGGAATAACTTTAAAGCTTTTGTGAAAGATAAATTAAGGGTAATTGAACGCTTTATCTGGATGTTTCTTTATTCGTCTTCCTCTCTTTCTTCATTTTTTACGCTCTTTCGTTTCTGTGGGGGTGTCAAATTATTTGCATGAATTATAAAGGGGACGGGAATAAAGAAAAAGTTGCACATTACATTTTCGTTGTTGGTAAGCACATCGTGTTATTTTTAAGCGCATAAGAGCGTTATAAACTGGAGGCGTCCATAAAAGAAACAAAGAGAAGACATAAAGGTTCAGCTGAGCGGTATTAATAAAACCTCTGGCCGAAGGGACAAGCGAGCAGCAGATGAGTTATACGGTCAAGTCACCCTTTGGCAATCGTTTCGAGAACGAAATTACAATCAATTCAGGCAGGTGCAAGAAAACAAGCGAGAAATCGGGCCCCCCGACCGCAACGTGTTAAGCCTCTCTTTCGCACCGCGGAACATACGCATAAAAGAGACTCTCGACAATCTATACGGATTCATGACTCGGGTTTGTAACTACCTCCACCTACCCTCGCTATTTCTTTTCTCTCCGTCCTTTTTTTTTTATTTTATCTCTCTTTTTTTAGCTTGTCTGTAATTGAATTAAATCGCCGCATTACTTTTACGATTCGAGAGCTTATGCAGTCCTCGGTATATTGCATATAACTACATTAAAAGATGCCGCAGATCCTTTTTCCGCTTAAAAATCTTAATTACATTTTTAAATGAATTTTAAAATAATTTTATTTCTCCAGACATTCTAACAGTCACAACTACCATATCTCTTTCGTCGTTTAAAGAAACGAATGCACTGGCTATTTCAATTGAATCCAAACTTTGACGACGACGCATCAACCTGGAATCTCTTTCAATAATATTGATTTATCTGGATCTCGAGCGTTGGGGAACGTCACAAGTACTCCGATGACAAGAGTCTCGTCAGCGTGACAATAGTCAGTCCTCGACTTGTTCATTTTAAAGAAAACACGAGCCTCGTACCCACGCGCATTCCCACAGTGTCAAGAAGTAGATGAGACAACACAACATGTAAGGCTCTCGAGAGCCTACCGGTCAGTCTAACAGAGTGCGACGAACTATTCCTGACCCCAAGGCGCCTGTCCAAGAAACAAGTTACGCCGAGAGAACTGCACGCGATTCCAGCACTAAACATCACGGTAGTTTCGTACTTGATGATCGATACCGCAAAACCACCGGGTTTCTCGGCTTGTCGATCTTCTTTTTTTTCTCCACTTAATTTTCAAGAAAAGGGATAAGGCGCGGCTACTTTGAATTTTCCTGAAAATTTCAATCTGTTGGTTAAACTGCTTTTATTTAAAAAGGTTTTCGCTACTTATATCCTTGCCTTTCAATTACTTATCAGCACGATAATGCAGAGTACATTCGAAAGCATTAGAGAAAATTTAGTTAAATATATATTTCACTTTACAGCTTGACGATGACGTTTATTCGAAACAAAAAAGATGCCTAAAAATATTGGCTGCAATTAGCAAAGCCATTTTCCCACGACCAAGAGATGGAAATCACATTGAAATATACTGTGAGTTTTAGCGTACAAAAAATAAAATTGAAAAAGAAAAAAATAGGTATGCGCGCGCGCACTTGCGCATCAATGTGAGCCGTTTTATAACCTCGCCCTGATTTCTCTAACAGGATTCCCTCATCAGCCAAGTAGTCTTGGGAAAGTCTGAGATACCATTTTGTAAATTACCGAGAGAGCAGTAATTTTTTTTCTCCAACTAATGATATAAGATTTGTCGAGACGTAAATAAAATTTGTATTTTGCATACTTTGAAATTCGACGCAACTTATACACGAACGTCGAGTAAAGATGTTCATATAATAGCATCAATTTAGCATATAAAATGTTTCTTAACACATAGTTTCATTCGATTTTACGTAACTCTATATGAAATACACGCGATACAAACTCTAGCGCGCGAGCAAATGCAACTAAAACCACTCGCGGTATTAAAGAATCTTGGACTCTTCTCGTTTCGAAGAAACGTCAAACAAAAAGAAAACACACAAAACTATTAAATAGTCCTTTAATTAACATTTTATCATAAGCGAATAACTTTTCAAAGTCTCAATACCCATGAAATAAGTCTATCTCTCGGGTCAATCAAAAGCCATTAAATTACTCGGAAGTATTTAAATTCTTTTATAATTAAAAGTAGCGGCTGCAAAGAGCACCGAGTGATATTTAAGGCTGCGCTAGCTGCCCGGCACGCATCGCAAGTAAGCAATTAGCATTCGAAAAAAATACCCGGAAGAAAAAGGAGGAAAAATCAGGGAGAGTCCATCCGAAGCATAACTCGCCACCTCTGCTCTCTCAAACTCGAGTTTTTATTCTCTCGAAAACGTGCTGCGCGTGGCCCGGGCATTCCGCAGATACTTATCCCCGAGCGTTGACGCGCCATTAGCCACGCGCCGGACTATGTGTCTGTGCGTCTAAAGCGTGTTGGCGAGGGGGGTCGCGGAGTTCTTTCAAAAGCCGGAAGCAGCTCTCGATGATTTACCCACGGCGCGCTCTCGTTATCGCGCGTGAAAGTCGCGATGATACCTGCTGCTGCGCGCGCGTGCCCCCCTCCTGACTCCCTTGCGCTCCTAGCTCCAGCTTGCATGCACGAGTCGTTTGATCTTCTCCCGATGGCCGGCTAAGCCGTTTTATCGCTCGTCGGTTGGCGGTGAACGTGGACGTACACAAGCACAGGCGCGCGGTTTTGATGAGTTGACCAGTTTTATTGCTCCCGTAGTGCATACGCGCCCTCTTGCCCGCCCCTCTTTCATTGCGTGCGTGTGTGCAGGTTGCGTGCGTGCGCTCTCGCGGAAATTATTGCCGAGGATGAATGCGCGCCCGAGATTGCCACTAAAGCGAGGCTGGATTATTGCTGGATTGCCGCGGCGACCCGCTCTTGGGGGAGATTTGAGGAAAGGCGTAAGAAACTGTGTAGTCGTTTAGCTCGAGCTACAAGTGAGTTATTTGCAGCTGATTGGAGGGCTTAATGTTTGCCTGGAAAAATATATACCGAGCTGAGGATACATTTTAATGATTGGGGGGCTGTAACTGAATCGTTTTTCTTCTACCCCACTCGATCTTGGCGACTCTCCATGACCAATGACACGTATACAAGCGATAATCTAGCTACGTTATAGGCTTATTATTTTTTTACCAAAAAAAATGTCAAGAAGATTTTAATTTTCCTAACATTACTATAAATATGTTAAAATTTTTAATTTTGCTTGAAAGAGGAACAAAATGAAATCATATTGAAAATAAAATTTTCGTATCTCAAAGAATCCTGTATTGTTCACTTCACTGTTATTTTTAACCATGAAGATATTTTGATAAAACAAACAAGATCTGCCAGTAAAGCCAAAGTTTTTATTTTATTCCATCAAATAAAATACTTTCGCAAAACACACGCACACCAGATTTCGCAGTTTGACAACTAGTGTTCCCAGCAACACGTGATAAAACTCACTCAGCATATACCGCATGAACGAGAGTCCCATTAGTCGCGTACACATACGCAGCCGTACAGACAGCTCATACCCGTCCATTCACTTCGTCTCTCCCTCTCTCTCCTGTCTCTCAGTGCTGTCTCACAACAAAAATAGATATTACATAGTGGTTGGCTTAAGTGCCTAAGTGGTAGGTAGGCACATACGCTCCAGCCTCCCCGCCCTTTCCATCTCCTTAAAGCAGCTTTATACTCACCCCCGCGCGCATTCCTCAAGCTGGACTAGAACGTGACGCGACCCACTGCTTTCGCCTCCGAGAAAGAGAATACAAGAGCGCGATTAGTTGCTCGCACGACTTCAACCTCTTCCCTCCCCTTCCATTCCCTCTCTCTGTCTCTTCTGGGTCTTCCTTCACCGTCACGTCGCGGTCTTGTTTGCCCTCGACGTACCACATTTGCCTGACGACGCACACCACTCTTATTCTGCCTATCATTTCTATCTCCACGCGCGCCACGTCGAGAACTCGACTTACCCTATTGCCTGCTGATCGAGCCAACTCTCTCTCTCTCTCTTCTTTGTTAATGCAATAAGTTTTCCGTGACGTGCAAGTTTACGCCAAGCGTTGTATGCTAATGTTCTCGAAGCTTTTTTTTCTTTACTTCTCTGCTTTTATTTTTGTTTTTATCTTTTTCATTTGCGGATGCTACAAAATTGAGTTGTTAACAGGAGCGTGATCGGTACTTCCTGGCGAAAAAGTGCCTTAACATGAAAAATTCATTCAATTTATGCGTGACGTCGAAAGCTCGTCGATAAATATTACATAGCGTGTATTGAAATAACCAGTATTCTACCTTTGCCTTATCTACGGGGCATCAACATATATATGATGCTCAAACTCGTCCATTCAACTGTCAATGGAACATGTAAAAAGTAAACTTAATCAACGGATCCGAAGAAAAACAAAAAAGCTATATTCTGAGAATCTTAAACTGACAAAGTCATTGCTTTTTAGCACACGAGAGTGCGTTACGTGCCATTAGTCGCCTTACTGCACCACAAGTCCCATCGGCTAATTACCATTGTAATTAAACATTTCAATCATTCATCAATCGATGCATTAAAATTGCAAATGAATAGCGGCTTCATGTCTACGGCGTTATCGGTCATAGAAAAGAGGGACCATGGCAATACCTCTTGCGCGAACTTGAGTCTGACTCATGCGGCAGAGTTGCGTCACATACCCGTAGTTCTCTCAGCTAGCTTAGCGCCTCCTGAACCTGTCTCTTGCGCACAAGTCGGACTGATGTGTCTATTCGTCTCGGCGCTGCTTATTAGTCGACAACGAGAGAAAGGCTCATCTCGCGATTCTACGACTCTTTTATCTCGTCCTTCCATTTTTTTTCTTTTTCACTCGTCTACGCTGTTGTTGTTTTGTTTCACAGCAATTATTATTGGTTCGAGTCTGGAAGTTACGGTTTAAAAACAGCGCACCAAGGTGTGTTTAATTTATTATCTATTATCGCCGAGTAATAATTCTAATGAACGTATACCAATAGATTTTGAATCCATGACTCGGAGTCGTTAAAGAGATCATAAATTAATCGCCCGGATGCTCAGTATATAGCTATAAGCATTGCCGAACCTGCCTTTATGAAATTTATTTGACAGTATTTTTTGCATTTCAACTAATAGTATACCTGTATAAGTCGTTGAGAAGAGAGAAAGCGTAATAAAGACACGAAAGTCTTGTTGCATCATCAGTGCAAAGCATCAATCAGATTTACGAGTACTGTAGTTACGGAAGTTTTTTTTTAAAAAAAAAGGTAAAAACAACAAATTATTCTGTAATCATGGAGCGAGAGAAGAAAAAACGAACGGGAAGGTATACATACGGTAGCGAACTAAATTTTCTAGATGAAATTTATGATTCCGCGAGAGCTGCCTGCGGAAACAGTGGCCGCGCATCTCTGCGGCAACGAAAGAGTAAGAAGTCGTTAGCCAGGGGCGTTTCAACAACGTAATTTACCTGTCGACCGGACTCCGGTGTCCTCTCGTTAAGTCGCCATCGAGAATTAAGGAGAGCATCGCCGCGACTTGAAATGCAGATGCTTGTGACTTCCTCCCCCTTCCTCCCTTCTTTTCGCGATACTGGTATGTACCTTAAGTCTCGCCTCGCCCCACGTAATATATGCTTGAGTTGCTTGGCTTGCTGAATGATAAATGGCGAGACGCTTTGCTGTACGGGAATGTCAGAATGAGACGGTAATTTTACGGATTTACAGGCGATCTCGGAAGTTGTTCTAGGCATGAGTGTCATAATAAAAATGTGTTGAGGTATGTACTTAGAGTCATTGTACACGTTGGTGTGGTTTAATTTTGAATTTGGTGGATTAGTTAATTTAATATTTTCCAGTAAATTTTAATTTTCTGTCATATTAAGTTGCACATTTAAAAACATTTTTTTGAATAACTTATTAATTTTTGTTCTTTCATTAAATTTGTTTGCGCTTGAAAAATCGGAGTTTACACTAATGATTCTCATCATTCATTACAACAAACGACTTTTTTGGAAAATATACACGAGAGCATGCTTTTACTTGCATAAACGAGCGGTGTGCTATAAAAACACGGATTATCGTTGTGAAGCAGAAAATAAAAATAAAAATCGAGCTAAATATATAGCTTTAATAAAAAGTCTTAAACAAAACAAAAAATTCATCTTTAATAAAGAAATAAACTAAGTGGCCATAAGTTAGCGCCGCTCGACACTTCATAATTAATCACAAGCCGCCAAGAAGAAACAAGTCGTCGAGAGAGGAAGAGAAAAGGGATATCACGGGTAGTGAGAGGGGGGGGGGGGCTGATATCAATAACAGTCTAAAAAGTTAAACGGTCCGTCGATTTTTCCCGGTAATATACACATACGGACGCGGGGCCCCTTACGGAGCCGTCAAAAATCATTATTAAACGCCAACAAGTAATTTAAGAGTGTTCGAAGCGGCGGCGTACACAAATAAACGACGAGCGCGAGAATAAAATCGATTACGCATAAAGCTTGAGAGGAGGAGCGCGCGTGTGCGCTGGAGCCCCGGCGCACTCACTCTCGCTCTCGATTTACGCGCGCTCCCTCTTTGGCAGAGAGCGAGTATGCAAATTTCAGCGGCGCGGCAAAGACGCACACAGGTGAGCCGTCTTGCTGGCCAACAAGCGAGAGTGAGCGATAAAAGCTCTCGGGCAAGAGCCAAAGAGAGAGAGAGAGAGAGAGAGAGAGAGAGAGAGAGAAAGGGTAAGGGAGAAAGAGAGATGCTTGCGTCTTCGCTTACCGGTTCTCCGGATTTTCGGCTCGCCGATATCGTCCTAACTAATCTGTCGAGCCTCTCATCCTTCCCCTCCTCCCGATTTCGTCCTTTTCAGCGCTACCTCAGTGGCTTGGGTCACACGGACTTGTCTTTTTTACTCCTACACGCACATTTCCCCTTTTTATCGGCGGCGAAGCATCTCGGGGCTCGAATCCGTGAGAAATATATGCGCGAGCGGCTTATTAATTGATGTCAAGCGCGCGGCTCGTCGAAACAGTAGAGGACGCTCTCTCTTGGAGATAAGGCTGTTATCTGAGTCTGCGAACTCGCCTCCTGTCTTCGCTCGCTCGAAACACAACACCGCCGCGCGCTCAGATGCACCGACGCTTTCAAGCCTTTTCTCCTTTGTCGCTTCTGCCATCTTTTTAAGACACTCGCTTCTTTAGCTCCGCTGATACTTCCATATTCAACGACCGAGCCTAAACTTTTCTTATAATCGTCAAAATTGTTAAAAAAATCGGCAGCCACCGCGTTCAAGTACAACGAGGGTAAATTAAAAGAAACAGGTCGCTGCATAAGTTACTTGGCTAATCACAGCCGTGGTTGCATTCCTTCTTGTCAGCTGGAAATGGCAGTAGTCATAAAATGAGTGTAGAATCACAAGAACAAATCTAAGCGAGAGCGCGTCTCCTAGTCTGTACGAACAAGTGCATAGATTCCTCAGAAACAAGAGTGAATCGATAGGAGGCTAAAAGTATGATCATCCAGACTGCTTAAACATGCCGATCGCGGCTCAAAGTACCTCGCCAATATTTTCCCGGTGTAATTGGCAGCCTCGCGGTCAGCGCGGCCACAAGGCTCAACAGTGACCGCGACAGCGGTTGGGCCGAACTAGACCCCGTTAGCTTTGTCATTCTGTCGGCGTGACTCTTCTCTCCTTCCGCGCTTCTCCCACCTAATTGGACATCGATAAATTCGTCGCCCACATATGTGTGTGTTTGTGCGCGCACGTTTCTGTCTTACCGTGACTCTTGTAGGAAAACGGCGACGAGCAGGCGCGCTCGACTTGATAAAAATGAGGGGTCGTTGCAGGAACCATGATTGCTGTCGGATCAATCATATCTGTTGATTGATGGGCTCGATTAAGCCCTTAATTAATGGGAATATATAAATTGATTCCCGCTGATATTCAATTTTCTTCATATACGTTATAAGTGAAAAAGAAAAAGAAATGTCACTTTTCTGACTTTCTTTTTGCTAGATTTTCAAAATCACAATTTTGTTTTATAAGTCTGTTGTTTTTAAAAATGTAAGTATAGAAAGACTCGGATTTTAGTCTTTTTCTTCATTATAGAAGTAACTTATTAAAGACAAAATTTCAACGAACAAGTATTACGTTAATCGAAAGATAAAAAAAAGTACACTCGATGTCCTAAAGGGAAAACTCTCTTGGGCAGCAGCACACTCATAGCTGCGCCTCAACCGTTGTTCAACCGAGCGATATTACATTGAGCAAGCCTTTCGCCCTTAAGGGCGTACAAGAACAGAAAAGAGAGAGAGGATGACTTGGAGCGAGTACGGCGTCCTTTCAAGGGGTCGATCGCCGCTCTGCGTTTAGAAGAGCGAGAGACGCATCCTTGGGAACGATGTGCGGCAGCGATGAGCGGCGTTTTGCGTTTGACGCTGCCACAGAGGAAACGAAGATTAATCAGAATGAGAGAGAAAGAGAGAGAAAGAAAGAGTGAGAGGAAGGGAGGAAGAGAAGAAGGAAGGACGAAAGGAAAGAGCTGCAAGCGAGCAAGGCTCAAGGCACGTGCGCTCTATATACAGTTTTCAATTACCCAGTCGTCCGGGGTCTGAGCAGTGAAGAGAGGAGCAAGAGAGTGAATAGAGAAACAGAGAAAGAGGGTGGGAGAGGGAGTGAGAGAGAAGGAGAGTGGAAGCATGTCGCCCGCGCTCCCTCACACTGAGAAAAGTGTTATAATAAAAATTGTTAAAAATGTAACAAAAATTACTATTTTTTTTAGTAAAGTGGAGATCCACTCGGCATATAGTAA
>JAPYYQ010001333.1:0-40537 GCA_030522585.1 Anagyrus pseudococci
GAAGATTTTAAAGACGCATTCTTGATGACTTTATTGATCTAATTCTATAGTTTTTTTCCTTGTCTTATTATTTTCGTATATGGCACCAACCTCCTTAAAAGCGCGTGTGCCCCGACGACGAGGCTTGAAATATACGGGTGAGCGAGATAAAAGGGGGGAGGACGGGGGAGAAAAAGAAAAAGCGGGCGCTTTTATTGCTCGTAAGGATGAGAGGAGCTGTGCGCGCGGCTGAACGGGACGGCTAGGATTATGTCGATTAAATTAGATCTACTCCCGCTTCTTCTTTATTTTTTTTCTTGCTCCGAACGAACTTGAGTTAGGAACTTCTTATTTTTAGTTTTATTGCTTGCTGGCGTTTTCGTATAGGGGAAGAGTAAGCGGGTTGTGCATTGAAGAAAAAAAAGTGAGGCGGAGGTGTATAAAGATAACATATAATGGAATAGATGGGATTTTGGTTTTCGTTGATGTAGACACGCGACTGGAAAAATAGGAGGTACAGGGTGTACGGCTGATTTTTTTGGGCGAGAAGCTTCGCGAATGTTTGGATGTAATATTGTTCTTGCGCGCTAATGCGAAGCTTACGAAAATACTAAATTTTTGCCGCTTTTCGTGCGAGTTGACGTGACACGTTGACTATACCAGTAAGTTTTTATTTTTTTAATTAGTTAGATTTATGAGCTTTTCATGAGGGTTTTTTTTTTTTGAAAAAGATTAAAAGGCAAGTGAAATGTTAAATATTATTCATCGTTTTCGCAATCGACAAGAGTATCGACTAAAAATTTCCATGTAGTAGTCTTCTAAACAAGCCGCGAAAACCAACAAAACTCCTTTTTCCAAAGGCTATCCTGGAAAAATCCAAAAATTTCAATCAAGATAAACCCCGGCGCGCGTTACGTATCGCGAGAGAGTTTGTATGAACAAGGCATCTCTCGCATCTTACACTCGGCAAAAATGCGGTAAACAGCGTTGAAACGACCGTATAAGCAGCGCGCTGAGCCGATCCATCGCAAATCAGGCAGATTGCGAGTAGCTCTCGCTTGTGTACCTAGCCATAGGCATATACGAATTCCGGGTGTCGATGGTGATCGGGCGCATTACGTCAGCCCTCTCCCTCGCGTCTTTCGTAACCCCATAGGACAAATCGGCCGGCATAGAGACTCTCCTCGGAGCGCATACCGTTAATCGGGGGAATGGTTGCGCGTGTACGCGACAATGATGTTTAACCTGCGCGATCCTCGCAGGAAGGACTCTTGGAGTAAGCACGGTAACATCGTGAGGATTTAAAGGGGAGGGGGGGGTAGTGGCAGAAAAGAGTCTGAGGCGAGAGATCCTTTTTCGCACGTTGCGAAACGGATTTTCTCACATCAGGCGGTACAGGGTGCAGGCGCCTTGTAATCGCTCTCGTGTGAGGCGATAAGGAAAAACCAGTCGCGGGGGACGACGGAAAACGTCGCAAATATAAGGGAAAAATAGTAGCGGCAGGACGGCGAGGAGGAAGGGGGGATTTAGCGATATTATCAGCGAGAGCGCTTATACAGCCCGTCGGAAATTTAAAAGTCGGTGAGAGAGAGAGAGGGGCCCGGCGCAAGCTCCCGGCGACTTATTATCGGGCGCGCGTTCTCGCGCATAATGGGATAGTTAACGCGACGCGTGTCCATTATGCACGCGAGAGATACGCCGATCGTCGATCTATACGGCAGTTCTCGATCGATCGCAGATAGTCCACTTTGTCCGATGGAATTTCTCGAGCGAGCGCGCGAGAGCTCCTGTAGGGGAAACGGCTGTACGCTCTTCGGCTTCTTCGTCGCTCGGCAAAATCTACTTGATTTTCAGAATATTGTGCTGCTGCTGCTCTTGCTGAACGAGAGAGCTGACGTCAATGGCCTGCACAGCCGAATAAAAGCGGTATTATTTCGTATATACGAGTGTGAGAGCAGTGGGTATTATCCAGTGTGGCGATTGTAAAGTGGGCGGGGGGGGGGGGGAGGGGGACTGTCTCCCTCTTAACGCGCGCGAGTTTTGCTCTGAAAAGTCGAGTATCAATAAGTGTCGTGTTAAATGCATCGAGCAAAGAGCTGTTGGGGCTGTCCGGTCGCGAGCTTGTAAAATTTATGGATTCGCACTGGGCTCTCGAAGCGCTCTCGCTGGGCCTGCAGCCGCGCGTCGGGCTCGTTTCGCGGCCGAGCGCGCGCAATGGCAATCGGCCATGATAAACTGCGGCATTAACACAGAAAAGAATTTTTGCCCTCTATCCAAGCGGGAGAGCGACGTCGATTTTTCCTTGGCACCAAGCCGTTAGAGCCGTGTGCCTCGAGACTCGCTCGCTCTCTCGGGTGCGGCGGTTTCTGGTATTTTAACGAAAGTGAACGTAGGCTACCGCGACGTAAGTTGCCGATAGACGTACGTACAGACACTCACACAGACGTGAGCGGGGCGCTCTTATCGGTTAGCCGAGGTCTTTTTGCCATTTTGCCTCTGATAGCCGCGCATATTTGGGTAAAATTGTATGTCATTACATGAAAATAGTGCCGGCTCTATCGCCAGACTGGTTATGTGTGTTTGACTTATCTGATGATAAAAATTATTTATAAGATATTTATGATGATTGGCTGCCGATGCTGAATTCATTTACACGTCATTACATTCTCGAGCCCCATACAAATCCGTGTACGCGTATCTATCCATGTGTGTCTTTCTCTCGTGTTGCGTTTATACCTTTTTGTGACCCGTTGCTTGTCCTTTTTTTTTCGTTTTTTTAAGCATTTGACTTTATAATAATTGCTGCGAGATAGTATTATTTGTATAGGGTAATGCGATTCTAGGATTTAGTGTAAAATAGGAGTGCAGTTTGCAAAATCGTTCAAATAAATTTAAAAGTGTAATGCTCGAAACGAAAAATAAAAGGTATAATGTAAAATATTTGCGAAGTTACGTTTTATAACTATAATTGCGAGTTAAAAATCCGGGGTATTATCTCTTTCACGAAAGTTTTATCCTGACTCGTGCCGTTTAGTTAGTTGCATGTTTAGTCGCGAATAAACACACTTGGGGGAGGAGCAGCCGTAGAGAAAAGAAAGATACGAGCTCTGAGCATATATATGTTCTTCGCGATAGGGTCACGGGTACGATGTCAGATATATTGCACTGCAAAAAAGCGCGCTGGCTTAAGATTTCATCAGTGCTCCTTTCAGCCTCCTTACTCGCGTTATAAAGCCTGAATATTATTTAAATAACTGTACAACGATGAATTCTGCCTCGTCTATCTTTCTAGTACAATTAGAGGGAAAAAAATGATAATAATAACAAACACGAGCAAAATACTACTGCTACGTACGATTTTCGAGAATTTTTTAACGTCACTCAAACCGTATCAGCAACAGCAACAACGACATATCCCAGGGAGTTCATTAAATTTTGCAAGCGCGGTGGCAGCAACGGCAGCCTAGCTCTATCCGAAATCTTAGGGTCGTCATCAGGAGAATTCGTCCCAGCGTATAGGAGAGGCGCATAGAGGATGAGAGGCAGCATAGGCGCGATCGCCGAATAAGCCTCAAGACACGAGCTAAAAGCCCCCCGGTATACGAGAAGTGGCGAGTGAGCAAGAGGGAAAGAGAGGGAGAATGAGAAAGAGAGGTAGAGAGAAGGACGTGCTTGATACACGGCCGAGGCAGCCGAGTACATCGGGTTTTACAAGTCGAATGAAAATACATCTAGGCAGCCGCGCGCTACCCCTCCTTCCTCCCTCCCCTCGCCCCTGCGCACCCCTTGCGCACGCGCGCGCGACCGGGACACAATTTATGCATTATTCATAAAGCCCGCGGTAATGCGCAAAAATAAACGCGATCATCTGCTCTCTTCTCTCTCTCTCTCTTTCTCTCTCTCACTCACTCTGCCTCGTAATTCAAGCTAATCAAGCGCGAGCAAGAAAGAGAGGGAGAGAGAGAGAGAGAAAGGACTGCGCCGCATAAAGACTTCATTGAGGTTCGAAGAAGGAGCTTTTAAAAGTGTAGAGGGAGGGCAAGGAGGGACTCGGAGGACGGCGAAATTTCTCGAGCGGCCTGCCCTCCCCGATCGAAATACATATTCCGGCATTATGAATAATCAATTGCACGAGTCGTGGCTCTCGCGGCCGACCTCGTCTACCCCTTTCCTCTTCCCCCCCCCCTCCCCACTCCCCGAGACCTCTTCCCTTGACACTCCTCGCTATATACTTTGCGAAGCCGCGTGTATATTATACATATATACATATATATATATATATATATAGAGAGAGATATACGTACACGGTGTTTCATTTTTCTCGCGAGTCGCTCCTTTTTTCCGCGCTCACGACCGCCGTAAATCACGACGGCATCGTTTGGAGAAGAGCTTCGCCCATATGCGCAAGAGAGAGACTTTTTAGCGATTTTGAAAGCGGAGATTGGCCGGATGAGAGCATATTCGACGCTTAGGCTTCGAATATGAAGGACCGTTTGTTCTTATCGGTTTGCTTTCTGGTTTACGAGAGAAGAAGAGAGACTCGAGTTAATTGCTCCTTTGAATATTTGCCGTTGGCTTTTGAGTGCGTATGATGAAATATACATAATTTCTGGATGCTCGGGCGGCGTTGGCTAATATTTCAGTAATTATTTAATAAACCTGACAGTTTTAGTTTCTTAAATAACAGCAATATATTCGCGGATTAGAAAATATTGTAACATTTGCATATTAATGGAAAAAGAAAGATACGCGAATAAATTTATCGATACAGTTATAAGTATTTATTAAAACGCAATTATAGTAAGCATCGTGTTCCTTATAGCGACAAACTAATAAAGTGTCAACACCAATAACACAGAACGAATTTTCAAAATATTTGACGGCTTGGCAAGCTCGCTCGATATTAAAAGGGTTAAAATTCTCATGGTTATTCGAAGAATTAACTTATAGCTTGAGGGATTGATTTTTTGAATGAATTATTCGGGATAGCGCGAACGCAGTCCCGGCTAACAAAAATTATACGCCCGAGATATCCACATTAGGGATATTCGCAAGGGTCAGCTCGACCGTAGTGAACCGCCTTTTTGATCACGGTAACCTCTGCGCCAGGTAAGTATGCTTTTCGCCGCTTCCAAGGCCGTACTTATAATCGAGCCTTCCCAATCCTCTTGCAAGTTTCACAGTCCCTATGACAATAGCACAGCGATACTTGGCCGTTGGCCATCTAGCGGATCGGATTGGAACTACCAGGCATTTCTCTATGCGCGCTGACGCAGAGTCAATGGCTAGACTTCGAGCAGACGCTAATTTCGAGAGGTCACTATACTTATATATATATTCGTGATACACGCGTTTGCGGCGTTAATGTTTATTTCTTTTTTTTTTTTTTTTAGAGAATTGCAATAAATTTTGATATCAAATTAATTGCCACTCAAGCTACCTCGGATATTTATTTCGGCTCGATAAAAAAAGAATCCGTAAGCTTGAATAACGACCATGCACATAATTTTCTAGTTTAGCAACGCCTTTCTAAATTAAATGTAATGCCACAATGTAAAAGTTAAGCTACGCCCCGTTAATATGCTAATTTCGTATTATCAATTTTAGCTTCAAAGCATCTACGAATTTTTTTTAGCAACTTTATGCTTGTCGGTAAAACACGAGTTGTCGTAAATATCCTTTTAGCTGTAAACTACAACATAACTGATTAAATTAATTTGTTTCTAACAATAGAGAACAGCACATGATCAATAAATTGAATTAGTTGTTGATTTTTTTCCTTTATTTTCGTAAAATTATACCAGTTAAGTATTTTTAATTATACCGATATACTTGTATCCCGCAGTTGTATAAAAGTTGTTATATTCAGCTTTAAATGCTTCATGCAACGTGTAACTAGCGCATAAAACTTCTCAAGTTCAGTTTCCACAGCATAAATATTAAATGATAGCTAATTGTAGACAACGATTCTGTTTATTCCCTTCCAAGCTTCGTTATATACTGTTTACCCGAGCGAGCAGTAAGCAAACAGAATTTAAGTTATTTAAACGGACATACGTTGCATCAAAGGTTATTTAAATGATTGAAGTACTCTGCTTGCTTTTTAAGGACGGCCAAACTACTTTTAAACAGCCCTGAAGTCTCGAGTACGATTTCACACGGCAGCCTCCCACTCTCTCTCTCGTGCGCGTATAAACAAAATTCCTCGTAAACCGAAAAATCGACCAGCAAGAAACTAAGCGAGTGATAAAGCTGTAACAAGCCTCAGCCTTAACTGCTCGGCTTATAAAGTACGCACACTCGCGATAATATATTTTACAAACTCTCTCGAGACATTCAATTAAAAAAAAAAAAAACAAGAACGCAAAAAAGAAAAGAGCATTTTACTCAAGACAATTGCTCCCTTATGTTTTACGATCGGCTCTGGAGAGCTGTAAAAAATCGTACGACGAGAATGAAAGAAAAAACACGAAGAAGAAGAAAAGATAAACAGCGGCGCATTAAAAATACCGAAAGTACAGGCTCGAACGAGAGGGGGAGAAGAAGATCGCCGGTGACACTCAACTGGCTGCTCCGTTGGCGCTTTAAATTCAAACGAGCCCCCGTACAAATGAGCTCGCGCGCGCGCCCAGCGTCTGCCATGAGCAATTAAAAAAGGCCCCGCGTAAATCACGTTCGCCTCATCAGGCTGTGCTCTTCGCTGCTCCGGAGCGAGAGCCAAGGTCCGAGAAAAGAATCGGACAAGAGAGGCGTAGCGTCATATCCGGGGGGGGCCGCGAGGCGTTCGCGTGTCGTTAGCTCGTGAAAGCTGAGTTTACGAGTGGAGCGGGGAGAACTAACCTGGAAGGGCGAATTGCAGTGCTGGTCCTTGGGGTCGTTAAGGAAGATGCGGGGATCCTTGGCCGCGTGCCAGTGCTCCTGCGCGTAGATCGAGTTGACCTTCATGCCGGCGTGTCGAGCGCCCGGGCCGGGCTGCTTCGGCGCGGCGATGAGGGCCTTGTCGTCGAGGGCCGGCTCGTGGAAGCGCGGCAGTACGGCCGTCGTTGTCGTGGCCGTCGACGTCGTCGAGTCCGTGTTGGTCCCGCCGCCGACGCTGCTCACTGTCGAATCATCAGCACCAACATGTAGAAGAGCCGTGCTCCGGATTTTTCGCCCTCTCTCGTCGCCGGCCCAGCGTCCAATTCCAAACGGGGACCAGTTTACGGCTCTCGCGGTGCCCGCACGTGCGCGCTCGTTCGCGGATAATAAAAGCTCGAATACGACTGTGCGTTACGTCTCTCGAGAAAGAAGCCCTTGCGGGCACTCACGCGCGCCTCTTGTCTCTTTCATCCGAGCGCGCTGAGATGAGAAGCTGTAAAGCGAGGCTGAAATATCGGTGATTATAAGACGACCAACTGACTCTCCCTCCCCCGAGTTTTAAACTGTTTTCTCCTTTACTCGCGGCAAAAGTAGCGATATTATGCATCGCTCGCGAGATGCGTTCCAGTACTGTCGTGCCGTAATCAGCACCAACGAATTAATTCACCGTTGAAAATAACATCACATGAATAGTATATGCACAAACACGCACTCACGCGCGGTCGGGGACCAGATGAAATTTTGTTCACTGATAAACACGACGACGACGACGATGACGTGGTCCCGAAGTGGATGCTGGAGGGCTTAGCGGGCGAGGTGGTGTACTTACCGAGGCTACCGTTGCAGTCGGCGCCGTTGCAGCCGATCGCGTAGACGACGCCGGGGCCGAGGCATCCCGGCGCTAGAGGACAGAGTCCAGGCAGGCCGAATATCGCGCGGAGCTCCGCACTCCGGTCCTCGTACGCCGCGAACTGCTCGTCCCGCTGGTGTTGCTGCTGCTGCTGATGTGGTTGCAATTGATGGTGATGCTGAGGATTATGCTGCTCGCCAGTCTTCACCTTACAATGCTTGCAGTCCTTCTTGCGTCGCCGGCGAGTCGGACGCTCGACGCTACTGCTACCTCCGCTCGCGAGGCTCTCCTCCCGACTGCTGGCGCTGCCGAGGGAACAGAGAAAAGTTTCAGGTGCCGTCGAGCCGGAGCGAGCGAGAGAGAATGAGAGAGAGAGAGAGAGAGAGAGAGAGCGAGAGAGGGTCTATAGAGTGTTGCCGGCGCCGACGGCGCGCACTCGGCTATCGCTCTGACATAGTTTCGTGGGGAAGGGACGGCCACTGTGTGTCTGTCTACTGCCTACTACCTCACCGTTCTGCCTCTCCCGCCGCCACCGCTGAGTATAAGAGTTTGCGTAGCCCGTTCGTGTGCCCGTCTGCGTGGGTTCCTCTCTTTCTCTCTCCGGCTCGCGCCGTTTGTGTGGTCGCTCGAGAGGCTCTTCTCCTTTTCGAAGACTCGACTCTTTTGGCTCTTGCACGCGGAGCTTTCGAGAGGGCTAGCGGGTAAAGCGGAGGCAATGACGAGCAACTTATGTTTGCGGGCTTATTCATCGAAATTTTCGCTTCTCAAGTGCTACCAGCCCACAGGATAGCATCACCACCAGCAGAGCGTGCGGCAGTTAACCCGTGCGCGCGGTCGCACGACATTACGAGCCGAAATTTCCCTTGATTTACAAGAAGTTTAACGTTCATTGCGGTGGGCTACCTACCGATTTCTGTCGTCCCGAGCGAGCCGATCAATGACGGAGCCCCGGGTGCGTTCCCTGCTGGTCACGCGGACCGACGAGCTGGTAGCCTCGACGGACTCGCAGCTTTGGCTGGCGCGCCTGAGCGGGAGCGTGAGGTTGCGGTGAAAGCCCCCGCCGCCGGGCTCGAGGGCCAGGCCGTAAGGAGCGACGATGTCCTCGTAGACGTGGCAGTCGGAGGAGCCGTGCTGGGCGGCTTCGAGCCGGCAGCAGCGGGCCGCCTGCCGGCACTGATGACTCGGCTCGCAAGACTCGTCCCGCTGGCCCGCAGCAGCGAGCAGCAGCTGATGCTGCTGCTGGGCACCCTGCTGCATCTCCCCGAACTGACTGAGGTTGAGGCTGAGCTGCTGCTGGAGCTGCTGCTGTTGCTGGGAGTAACGATGCTGGGCTGACTTGCTCGGCTCATCCTCGTAGGCTCGGTTCTCCATCTGCGCACGGCACAATAACAATTTCAAGGCTCTTAGTTTTGCTTTAGTTTCGGCGCAGAGCTGCATATAGGGGAGGGAGAAGGACCATAGCGCATTACGACGGATAGTTGGAATTGTATGCGCGTATCCCTTGAGGAGCGATAAAAGCGAGCTGTCGAAACAATGTGGAAAAGTCGATGGGATACACGTATAGGCAGGCGTTTTACAATGCTGGCCAAGCTGCTGATTTATAAGAGCATAATAAACGTTATAATGTTGCCGCCGCGCGTACATAAAACGTTGAACAAGTGCAATCTTATCAAAGACGGAGTCAATGAAATTTATGTAATATAACGCGAAATAAAAGGCTTATCTCGCGCGCGAGAATGAGCGAGTGAAAGAGTGGCAGAAAGAAAGAGAGGCCGAGAACAGAGACCGAACCAGCCCTAATTAGCAGCATTCGCCCGGCTACAGCAATTTTAAATCGCCACCTCGGCTTTGGCCTCTCTTTCAATACCGCCTCCCTTTTCCCCGCCGTTTCAACTCGACAATGCTCTTTTACTATCTCATTGCAGCGCCGCGCGTTTCCCGCAAACAGCCCACCGCGCCATAAATTTCCCGGGGCCAGTAGCATTTCGGCGGAGAAAAAAAGGCCATGGAAAAGGGGAGGAGGTATAGGGATAGAGTAGCCTGCGGTGCACACCTGAGAGAGAGAGATAGAGAAAGAGAGAGAGAGAGCGCACTTGGATTTTCCGTCGTTGCGGCCGGAATGCCAGGCGCGTATAACAGCTGTCTACTCGGAGCCCCTTCACCGCCCGTCAAAATGCACTTTGGCGCCCACGGGCAGTAGCAGAGCCGCAACGCGGCATACACAGCGCGTCACGCTGGCCTATCGCTGGTCCGATCAATTAGTCGACCGGGTGATATGTGTGTACGTGCGCGCGCGCCCGCGGATCTTGGCACGGGGGGTGGGGGACGTGACGTTGCGCAAGAGATACACTCGATGTCTGCGCCGGATCCGGCCGATAAGCTACCCCGGAGCTAATGAATTTATCGACTCGCTATCTCTCACTCTCTTTCTCTCCCTCTCTGTCTATTATATATATATGTATTTATGCTAAGAAGGGTAGGTCCCGTGAAATTACACGCTAATCTCGCAGTAATTGCCCCGGGTCAACGGAGTTGTTGTTGCTGAGGCTATGCGGCATGGGGCGCACGTGGGCGAGGAAAAGCGCGCGAGACAAAAGTTTTGCGGGACTCCGGCGGCGTGCAACCCCCCCCTGAGGCTTGTTTGCTCGTTTTTATGAGATACGCAAAGTCGAAAAGTCAGTTGGGGGATCGTTAATGTTTGTTTTAAAATATATTACACCAGCAACGAGAGCTGCTACGTTAGCTCCGGCATATTTACGGCGCTTGAAGGGAGGCCTATAGAGGGGGAGCGGGAGTGAGGTTTATGAGTGGGGCCTACAGTGACTTGCTAGGACGAATATTATTTATTCATCGTTGCGCCTCTGTGTATATATAGATACGCGTACAACGTCGGTGTCCATTGGCTAGTGCTGTAAATTATATGTCTATGATGGTTGCACACACATATACCTATACAGCAAAGCTAGATGTGCGAGAGCCAGGTATGTGCTTTCCGAAACGAAAAGCGCAGGCAAGCGTCGCTGGATTCTTTTTTTCGCAGGCGCGCGCGCTGCAGAAAAGTAAAAAATCGCGCGATAAAAAAAGCGGCGCGGGAATTTCAAAATTATGCATGAATATTAATTAAAACGTTATTGCGCGCGTATATAAGCGACCGATAAACAAGATATTTTCATAACTTTTTTTTTTATTTTCCCTTATGTCCCGTCTCGATCTCTCTCTCTCTCTCTCAAAACAACTGTCAGCCACAGCTCGTAATTTATACGCGCGCTTGCGTGTATGACACGTAGGTGCCGTGTGCCGCTGTAAGAAGGCCGGTCTGTCACAGCTAGAAATGTTAATTTACCCAAGGCCCGAATACACCCGCGAACCGCCGCGATCTTATTTTATCTCTAAACTCCTGCCGATATGCGTGTATACCGTGTCTCCTATAAATCACCTGTTACCCATACGCCAGCCTCCCTCGCGTCATAACATATATATATTCCTTGCGCAACGCGCGATAATTACACTTCCTTTGAAAAAGGAGGCCCCCGTATTATGTATTATACGAAATATAATCGGCATGTGCACAATGGACGACGAGATAAAAAAATAAAAGGGATCTGCAGCGGAGTCGGCTGCAACGGAAACGGACGGCAAGTTTCATCACTTCCCTACAAGGCAAATAAACGCTCGCTTTCACTTATGCCCGGCCACGGAGGCTCTCTCGCGCGCGCGAGACGGGGGGGCCCCCGGAGGAAGGAAAAAAGAGTAAAGGAAGTGGCTGTAACTGAAAAACAAAGGGAAAAACGGAACGTCAGAAAAAGGCCAGACGGAGGAGTAGTTGCGCAGCAGAGAGATGAGGACTCGAGAGGAAGAAAGGAAGAGAGAGGGGGGATGGGGCTAGCGGTGGAAGGGGGGGGGGAGAACGAGAGGTCCCCGAGGGTTTAATAATAAATCCCAAGATGCCGAGAGAGAGAAAGAGGCCGAGAAAGAGACGCGGTCCCGTCAGTCCTGGCTGTCAGTCCAGATGCAGGCCTGGTAACCCAATGGCCAGGAGCGCGAGAAACTCGGAGAGTCCTATATATATGTATACATGCCGCTGCCGCGTTATCGCACGGCTCGATGCGTCTCCGATATGTCGGACCGCACAGGGCTCTGCGCAAGCCGCGCGCGTCTGCCGAACGAAAGTGAATCCAAGATTCAGCGAGACTGCCTGAGAAAATATGATAATCTCTCTCTATATATGCCTGCTACCTGGATTATCGGCCTCCCTCTTACTTGGCACGTATCGGTATACTTCAGTATAATGGTAAACGTATATAAGATGGTAGGGACGGGGGTGGCGGGATAATAGTCGCAAATAAAATTGGCATACGTTCGGGCTTAATTAAGACATTGTCTGGAAAATGATGAGCCGAAGAAGCGGCAGTCTCGAGGCTTATTGCTTTGGCAATCGGACGGTTATTAGCCGAGGGAGCCCGCATTTAATTAAACCTCCTTATATTTTCCCGATGGAGTGTGTATATGTGTATAGGTATATATGTGAGATCTTACTCAACGTAGTCTCTGGCAACAAAAAAAAAAGTTATGGGAGGAGGTATAAAGAAACGAGATTGGCCAAGAGAGGACAAGGAGAGAGCGGGTGGAGGAGGAGGGTAAAGTGGTTGTTGCGCGAGTGCCGCCAGAGTTTTTATCGGAGAATAGAAGGAGAGGTTACTGCCGCTGCTGTTGTTGCGCGCCCTGGAAATTCTATTAGGGCCAAAGGAGAGCCTCCTAGCGGCTTCTCTCTCTCTCTCCCTCACTCACCGTCGAGGCGAGTCGTTGGTTACGCCCACGAGGCTCTTTTCATTTGCGAAATGGGATTATGAGCGGGGATAAGCCTCTCTTGAGGTGACTTTTTGCACTCTCGAGAAAAACGCGGAGGCCGACAACGACGACTACGACGACGACGTCTTTTTGCGATACTTGCAGCGAGAGCACGGTTGAATCAAGGTCGAGTAAGAGAGAAGGAGCGAAGAAGAAGAAGAGAGAGAGAGAGAGATACCGGGGCAATTTAATTGCGCGAGACCGGGGATATTTTATTCGCGGGAAATTATTAGCCCGATAATGGGAGGAAGGCCCTGCTGCTCGAGCTGAGATCGACTCGTTCAAGCGGCCCTCTCGTAGCAGGCCTCACTTGCTCAACGAACAGAAAGAGAGAGAGAGAGAGAGAGCGAACGACGGCTTAACTCTCTGGGCAAAGCAGCCAAAGGGTTAACGAGTCAATTATCCGAGGATATCTCGATGTCAATTTTGCACGGGCTATTTTCCCGCATTGTGTGTATACACACATATACATACAGATATATACACTGCGACGATTGCCGATCCCCATATACGCGTTCGATGACTCTCCCTGTGCGCTTCTTTCTTTCTTTCTCCCGCTCAATTCGGATTAAGCTCTCGACAAATTTTCTCAGTCGTCGCGCGCGCGCGCGCGCTTGTGTACATAAACATTTTCGAAATACCGTAACGATCTCGGGCCGAAAATAATTCTCTGCTTGGAACAGGACAAACGAGGCAAAAAAATAAAAGAGACAAGCTGAAAAAGGAGAGTTAATGTCGCGCTGCTGTAGACGGTATAAGAGAATGTAAATTTTCTTAAAAGTTTCTACGCGCAGTTACCGGGCCGCGCTCGATGAATATTCACGGGAGTATAGCAAAAAGTTTTATATATGTATGTCGTTCGAATACGCTTATTACGTATATATACACCGATCTCTGCTGTATAAAGCGCAAAGGAGCCACTAAGCGCGCGCGCACAGCCTCGAGTGCCGTACATCCTGACTCATCGTCGAATCTGCCCCGGCCGGGAGTGGTTCTCGCGATCGTAAACACATCGACGCCGGCAATTATCCGTGATTCAGCGCCCGGACGATATCGCATCCGGATACCGCGCATTAGCCTATTCGGCATTCTTCGGCTCTATCGGATTCTCCGGCTCTCGTCTCCTTTCCCCTTTCACCCAAAATATTGTGTCCCCGACGATTTTGCCGATTTTTCGGAAACTCTGCGGTTGCCCGACTACCGGAAACCTTTGGGCCTAATACCGACGAGCATTCGATCAACAGAGAGCGATAAAAGCCAGAGAAGAGTGGTCGTTGGGGTTAAATGCGTGATGCCCAAGCGGGGGCTGATATACTCGTTATAATGACTTTTTAATGTAGATTAAGATCTCGCCGAGAGCGGATAGACTTCTAAGCTTAATGATCGTCCGGCACATATCGGGCCCCTCCATATGCTTTCTATCTCTCTAATGCTCCAAGGATATATCCATGCCGCAAGGCTATACGCTCGCGCACAGGAAAAATCATTGTTATTTCGAGGTTTCGATCCTTATCTCCCCCCCCCTCAACGCGATGATATTTAAATCGAGAACAGCCGCTGCTACCGCCCCATACGATCTACGCTGCGACGTGTGTTCTTTTCCTTCTTCTTTTTTTTCAAAATAATTAAAACGTCGTTTGAAAATTATTACTAATGGTCGTCCGCCCGATCTCGTCTGTAATAACCAAATTCTCGCTGCCCCGTAACCCTTAAAAAAAAGCAGGGGGTGGGCGAGGAACAAAAAAAAAAGGATAACGTCGTTAACGAGTTATTAATAACAGATCCGAAAACAATTGGAATAACGTATTGCCGTGTGTGTTAACGCGAGCTCTGCCATCGATCGCCGAGAAATAAAAAAAAAAGCGAAGATAAAGAAGCTAGGAGGCAAAAGGAAGGAATAAAACGCGAGAGAGAAACAAACGAGGGTATACGAAGAAAGAAGCCATCGAGAGAGTCTGTCGAGCGAGAAGGAAGACATGGTGAGCGAGAGAAAGAGAGAGAGGGGCATCAATTGCCCGAGACGCGATTCGTCAGCACACGGACTAGCGACAACGTCCACGCATTGTCCGTCGATGCGTCAAGTCGATCCTCTCTCTCGCTACCTCTGCTCTCGGGGCGATCGTATCTCAGCGGTCTCGGTGTCCATGTCGTTCTGTATGTCTGTGTGAGCGTCTGACCTGCATTCGGCGATACATATATACTACAGAGCCGATCGGGATGCGACGCTCGCTCCGTTGCGTTTTCTGGCTCTCGCTCTATAACGGCGCGACAATATCCCTCCAGACACGCCAGCCGCTACTCATGCCTCTTCTTCTTTTTTGTCTCTATACTCTTCTCCTGGCCCTCGTGAAACGGTTATCGGGAAAATCAGTTTTCTCCGGGCCTTTCCGGACCATAGCTCTCTCTCTTTCTCTCCCTCCTTCTCGCTTTTGGTATTCCGTGGACGTACACGCCGAGAGAGAACCTTTTACGATCCTTTCGAGAATCGTCGTTGTTCTCTGGAGAACGTATGTACACTCGAATTTTTCCACGCGCGAATGTGCTTGAATAGAAAAAGAAAAACAGCCGAGAAATGTAGACAAACGGAGAAACGAGCGGAAGGGATTGAAAGTCGATCATTAGGCCGCGCGTCCACGTGCCCGGGCTCCGTCTCGCATAGCCGATCTCCTCGGAGATCGGTATTATAACGTGTATAAAGAGAGTCGAGAGGGGCGCGCGATCGAAGCGGAAACGCGGGCACCGGCGATACGCCGTGGAAAAAGCTAATTGCGAGGAGGTAAAAAAAAAGCCGCTGACTCGGCGCGTTTCTCTTTTCCTTCGTCCCCCCCCCCCCAATGCCTCTTTCTCCGCGTTCTCGTCCTTTTCGTCGGCTTTTCTTTCAGCTGACACGCGCAGGGGCGCGCTGTTGCACGCTGCGCTAAGCACGATACGGATGAAATGATGATCGGGACGACAGCCGCACCGGGAGGCCAGCCGGCTGGGAGTGCATTTTTAGATGGCAGGGCACGATTTGAAAATGATTCTATCGGATCTGATCGAACGAGCTCCCAAGAATGCGCGACTTCAAGAGCCAAGAGAGCTTGCTCAAGCTTCTACACGCACACACGTACGTACGTTACACATTGGCAGAGCAATCCTTCTAGCCGTATCTTATGTCTCTTTCGAAGATGGAGAAGGTCGAGGATCTCGTTGCTGCTGATGCTTCTTCTCGTCAACGGTTTTTCGTTGATTTTTCAAATTGATTCGTATAGTCCGGCCGTTTTGCTTGACCGATCGTCGTCCAGGTAGTCAGGTCTGATTAATGTCCGCGGTTACGTACATACGTGAAAATAAACCGGTTGATGAGAAATTAGGGAAATTGATTTCCCTTGTAAGCTATACGTAAAACGACGGATTGCGCCTTTTTGTGGTAAAAAGTCCGTTTGATAAGTATTGGTGATCGTTGCTGTGACGTAAGACACGATTTCGGTCGTTAATTTTCGGCGGGCTATTAAGTGCAGCGTTAAGGCTTTTTTCATAGGTCGAAGCGTGTTCTTACAAAGCGAGCGTGGCAAACAATGACGTTCGGAGATCGAGTCCGATGCTTCGAGCTTGGGAGAAAGTGCGCAGGGCGGGCGAGCCGGAGAGCGATTATTAAGGCTATTCAATTAGAGGCTTATCGCGGCTATAAGCGAGCAATATTGTTGCCGGGGCTAGGCATTACTCGAATGAGAGAGAGAGAGCGAGAGAGAAAGAGCATCAGCTAAATCGGCTGAAATATCACTGCGGTCTACATTGTCCGATCTCTGGGCAACAATGCCGAGCACGAGGATCGTGATTATCTGGCCTATCTCTCTTTTCCATTCCCTCCCTCTCTCTCTAGCTATCGCCACCGCCCGTCTAAAGTTCCAGCAGCAGCCGGCCGCGTTAAATTAATGCCACTCGGCCTATCCGTCATATGGCGATTGTCCGTGGCTTTAATGTCGTGGATCACGCTACGTGTCTGGGCTATAAGCTCTGGCGCGGCCTGCACACTTGCGTAACGAAATTAATAATTTTAACATCCGTAATTACAGCGCTGTTTTCTATACAGCCCCGCGCGCGACTGATAAATCAGGCCCCCGATACGTGGATAATTGTGAAATTGAGTCGAGGCCCATACAAGCGCGCGCTTGCGAGAAAGCGGCTAAATTATGCCGGCAAAGCCGAGTTTATTCAGCGAATCATATGAATACGTATACTGTGCGCACAAGCTAATGCAAATAAAATCGACGAAAGAGCAATGGTCGTCAAGTGACGTCAATTAGCCGAGGGGCAGATGCACGCCACTGCTTATGTTCCCGCCGCGAAAGAAGCCGTATACAGCTTGCGATGCGCAGCTGCGGGACGAACCGATCGCGACTACGCGTCTACACGCTAACTCTCTAATTTCGAGGCTATGCTCTGGCTAATGGCACACGATTGCAGTGGAGAGGCCGTTATTTCGGCGCAGCCCAGACATATTGGACATGCTATCCAGGGCGCAACCTTTATCGATCGCTTTTGATTTATTAGATCTCGAGAGCACGAGAGAATTGGATGTATCCGTACAATTCTGGTATCCCGAAAAATCGGCAGATATTATGACCGACTTTCGACGCTGCAGCGCGTAATGATAACCTGGGTCGGCGACTCGCTAGGATAAAAATTGCTCTCGTTGGGTCTAATTTCAAATATATATAACGGATGCATGGGATGATAAATAATTTTGCGAAAAAATTGTAGTGCCGAGAAGCGTTAAACTGCCTCATAAGAAGGTAATGGCCAAGAGATTACCGCCGTGTGGTAAGGAAAGACGAGAGGGGGGGGGCGTGTAATCTGCGAGTATAGGGGAAAATAAACGAGAGAGAGAGAGAGAGAGAGAGAGAGAGAGAGAGAGAGAGACGAGCCGAGATATTCGGTGCTGCCGCGAAAGTATAGTCGAAAAATTAAACTCGCGCTCTCTTTTTCTCTCGTATTTACAAAATTCGAGGAGACAGAGCAGGAGGGGAAGGTATATGCAGCTGAGGTAATCCAAGCCGTCTTTCTCCTCATCAGCCGAGTTAACAATGTCCCATTGGCACTTTATGTATAAGCCGTCGGTACCCGGGCGGCGGGAGCGATCTCTCTCTCTCTCTCTCTCTCTCGGGGGCGCTGCCGCCCAAAAAGCTCGGTGCCTTGCCTCCTCTCGAGCGGTAATAAGCCCCGACGGGCGTATATAATCAAAAGATAATTAAGCCCCCGTATCAACCGGGCCCTTGCCGCGCAATTTCCGACCATATGAGCGCGCACGCGCGGCAGCAGGCCCCGCCCGTCCCTTCCCCGCGCCTCTGTGTCTGCGTCTGTGTGTATGCGTAACGATCCTCTCGCTCTCTGTGCGTCGTCCGCGTACGCGCGCAGTCATTTGCCGAGAGGATCGGCAAATTGCCAAGGACCGGCGCCGGCGAGTGGTATATAGTGTGCTGGTTCATACATCCCCCGATGAGATTCGGCGCACTATCGGGAAAGGAAGAGAGCTCAGCCTAGCGATACAACCCCCCGGAGGAAGGAGTATAGTGGAAAAAAAAAGCGAACGACGAGTCTAACGGAAGGGGGGTTAAGCCGATTTTTTTGTTGACGCGTCGAGGAGAAAAGAAGGTAGTTTGGAGATCATCGCTGACCGGAGGCACTCTCGAGAGATGCAGCAGCGGCGGCGGAGTCTGGATATGAGGGAGAGGAGAAGAGATCGGCAGGCGCGTCGGAGATTTTATCTGCAACGACGGCGGCTCGTGGCCCGTGGCACTTAATAAATTTATCAGGTGTTGCACCGGCCCCCGTAAAGTTACGCGACTCGCATAAAATTATACTCTCTCTCTGCGGAGCGCCGCGCGCTAAAGTTAAGTAATAACGATGTACCACATCGCGTTTATACGCGCAGCATATCGAGGCTCGCGACTTGTTTTTAATTACGCTCAAACTGCCGGCTCTCTCTCACTCTCTTGGCTTATTAAACCCGCTTATCAAAACGTTAATTTGTACAGCTGTATAGGAGGCTCGCTGCGCTCGTTCGCTCGAGCAGGAGAGACTGCGCTTAAGCAAACTCGTGTTAACCGATAATGACACTTTCCTCCCACCCTTTCTCCGTCGATCTCGTTTATTTATTATTCTTGTCAGACTAGTTTTTCTTTTTCAAGGCAGAGAGATTCTAGCTTATAAGAGCGTATACGCGTGTTCCGACACTACATTACAGAGCGAGATTAAAAAAGTCTGGAATTTCCCGTGGAGCAATAATTTTCCGCAGTCCTCCTGTTACGTGCCCGCCGCGCGCGAGCTCCGCGTCAACGACGTCGCGACCTCTGCCTACATGAGCACTGCGTGCTCCGAAATCAAGTAGCTTAAATTTCAGCGGAAAACGAATCCAAGGGCTCGAGTGGCTCGGATAATTACGTCGTCGAAAGCCCCGGCAGCTGGTCCCATCGGCCTCTTCTCGTATCTCTCAATTTTTGCTGCGCGCCCCGGCAAGAAGCATAAGGGGGAGGCATGAGGAAAAAGAAAGAAGTGTATAGCCCGAGATTGAGAAGCGGCTCTCTCGCACGCGTGCGCATCCACCCGAGAACGAGATAATTTTAAAAGGGGGAGAAGCTTCGGGCCTAAAGGCAGTGCTCGTCCTACCAAACGATCTGTTGACTTTGGCGATTACGGGCCGCGTTTTTGGCCATCTCGTCTCAATTGTCGAGGGCTAATTATCTTTGGGATACGCTTGTGTGTGTGTGCGAGCGCGTGCGCCTATACTCGTTTGAATGGCCCCCTCTCTCTCTCTCTCTCTTACTCTCGCAATTTCGCGGACTGGTGGCGGGCAACAGGTGGCGGTTAGACGGCGTCTCTCTCCCTTGGCGCACCGGATACTTACTCTTCCAAGTGGCTCTGTGTCGTGCTTACATATAGCCAGAGGAAAAGTCGGGAGCGAGTGCGCGCCCGCCCTTTTTTGCGTCTACTCGACTCTCGCTTCTCCCTTCTTCTTTTTCTCTTCCCCTCCCCCCCCCCCGTTTCCTGCGTGTGCGTTCATGCACCGAGGCAATTACATAGCAAAGGCCCCTGCTGGTGTGTCGCCGTACTTCCCCTTCCCCCTCATCAACGCGACGTATATCGTGGCGTGGTAAAAGCCAACTATATCTCATAGCCTGCCCCAACAAAGCTGAGGGAAAGGGAGAGAGAGAGAGGAAGATGGAGGGCTTCCGTCAATTTACCGTTTCCCTCGAAAAATCACGCCGAAAAGCAGCAGCAGTAGTAAAAGCTGTGGCCAGTGTGCAGCTACTTGGGCCTTATTACGCGCGCGCGCCATGTACACTTCGTCGGCTATACGTATATATACATATAGATAAAAGTAGCCGTAAGGAGGCCGCGCACGCGCGAGAGATCCGCGATTAATTTCTCCAAAGAGCTCTTTCTCTCGTCCCTTGCTACCCTCCCCCCTCCCCTGCACCTCGCAGGCTCTCGTCTCTTTCTCTCGATTGTGCTCGGTCGCGGGATAGAGCGGCGACGTGACCGGTCACTACCGTTAAGCCTTCTCAAGCGTGTAATGCAACGAAAGCGCCGCTTGCCCCCTACCCAGCCACCCCCCCCCCTTCCCTCTCTCTTTCACGTCACCTGTGCCCCATTGTACCCATCCTCATCTCCTCCTCCTGCCTCCCCTATTCCATCGGACCCCTATAGCAACTTCTTTATCTCCGGCTTCCAGAGATACGTCCATTGCAACTCGCGCGCCGCGCAGGTCCTTCCTGCACTTTTTCTTTTTTCCTCTTTTTTTTTTTAACGAGCCCAAGCTTAAACGTCTAGTCCGCGCAGCAGCGGAGCAGCAGGCTCCGCGGCCAAGGTTTTCCCATTGTTTTAAGTGGGTCGTAGTCGTCGTCGGTCGTCGCCACCGATGTTATTAAGCGATTGTGCCTTTTTTCTCCCTTCCCCTCCTCCTGCCCTCCGCCACTCTCTCTCTCTCTCTCTCTCTCTCTCTCTCTCTTCTTACGACGCTTTTTTTCTTCTCTCTTTTAAACTTAGGAAATGCCTGGTATAGGACACTAACCGCTAGTAAGTATTATAAGCCGTATACTTTCTCCCCTCTCAGTCGCGACTCTCCCGTGAATTTATTTTGATAGCGTGCGACCAGGAATTTCCGGAATTTTTTTCATTAATTCCCCGAGCGCGTTGAGTACGCGACGACTTAGCAGGAAAAATTCCCGGTAATTATGACGGCTGCCGATGATTAATCGGTCCTTTCGAAACTTCTGTTACACCCCGCGCTCTTTGCCCCTACAAAGTCGATCGTATGTACCGATCGGCGATGGATAGTTGGCACACGACGTATGCGATATATGCCACATACCGAAATAACAATTCGAGCTGCTTCTATCTCAATACGTATATCTATACAATTATAACGGCCGCGAATAAGAGTCGCGCATGCAAAATATCCTCCACGTAATCTCGTATATACACAGAAGAGAGAGAGAGAGAGAGAGAAGAGAGACGGAGAATAAAAAATCGCTACAGCCGAACAATGCACGACAAATCGAGCTGACACACATATTCCGGTCTTATATATTTTCACATAGCCAATATAGTACGGCTAAGCTAAAGCTCATATACGCGATATCGAAAAGAATTATCCCTCAATTACCCGAGGGGCCAGTGAGCCTCTACTTTCTTTCTCTTTCTCTCTCCTATACCCCCCCCCTTTCGAGCCATTGTTCAGGCCGCGTGTCTCATTTATTCCGCGGAGAGATCTTGCGCGCGAGAAAGACGAAGCGCCGAGGAAAATATTCCGAGAACGATCCCACGAGCAACCCCCTCCCTCCGTTCCATGCCCCCTTCCCCTCTCGGCGATCAGGGAATCTCGGGCATGATTGTCGCAATCATCGCGACTTTATACACTTACGATTGATCAGCGCGTGACGTTGTCGGCTCTATACTCTCTCTCTCTCTCTATGTATACGTGTCTCCCTGTCTAAATTTTCATATATGCCTGTCTCCAAGAGAAAGATAGAGTATATTATAGAGTTTAGTTGACGAGTCGTTCGCGTTTTTGGCGAAATAAAAGCGCGCGTGGCTTTCAATGTAAGCCTTAATCGTCGATTAATAACGAGAAATTAGTGGCTTTTAAATTAATAACGACGAGAGGTAAGCGTGTATAAAGGGAGCTGCGTACGAGAAGGAGGAGACGAGAAAAGGACTAAAAAAAAGGGACATCGGCGCTTGACGCGTATATTATGTACAGCAGCTTAGCGGTATCCCTCGTTACAAGATCGCGATGATGGGGTATATAGCTTGGCATTCGGCTCACGCGGCGACGCTTAAAACAGCGCGATTATAAAAGGAAGGCTTTAGCAGCTGTGGGGGCCGCTCTCTCTCTCTCTCTCTCTCTCTCTCTCTCAGAGCTAAAGCGCTGCGCCTGCCGAGCAATCACTTAAATCACGCGCTCTCGCGTGTAATCAAACATCATAATCGGCCCCTGCTGCTCCTCAAGCTCGTACGGCGCAATATACTTTAATCGTCACCTGCTTACCGACATTATCGTTCTCCCAACTTTTCACCCCTCCATTCCCTTCCGCCTCTCTAACGAGAACGCTCCTTCTCTCGATCTGCATTAGCATACCTAATTTACCGATCGATGTAGCCAGTTCGGTTATAACTTTGCATAAAAATCTCGTCGCCGCTGCGAAACGATATGCTCGAGAGTTTCCGTAAAGCGTGGGAGAGAGCAACAGAGCAAGAGAGAGAGAGAGGTATTTGAATTTTCGGATGATTCTCCCTTCCTCTTTTTCTCGTGAGAGACGCGCTTCGTATGTGGGTATTGAGCAATTTCGTGCTTAACGACTCTCTTTTTACGTCTTTGCAGTCGGCGATTTGTTTGCCCGTGCTTCTCTCTCTCTCTCTCTCTCTCTCTCTCTCTCTCGTGCCGCTACGTTTTATTGGCCTGGATAAAGTATAAGCCGGAGCGCGCGTACGACTTTTCCGCGTATTTAACGGATATAACCACACCAGATGGACCAACCGAGACGAATTTCGAGCGATTAGCGTACAACCTCCCTCCCCACCCACCGCATCCCTCTCTCGTCTCCTACATGTATACTCTCTTCTGGCGAAAGTTGTGAGAGCTTCTCTTAAGAGTTAATTAATTTTCACTGGCTATACGTTTTGTGGGTATATATTTATATATATATATATATACATATACATATTCCTCCGAATATATTTGTAAACTGCCTTTTATTGCTGAACGTCTTACTTATAAACGCCGATGCTTCGACGATTGCGTTTCCGTATTTACGAATATATCTGTAGTCCTGAATCTTTTATTAGCATTGCGGTACTTTTCTGACGAGAAAAATAAGACGAAGAGGAAGAAATACTAAACGAGCGGGTGCGAGAGAAAGAAAGAAATTTTTCAATTGGCACAGCATATCTCTCGGATTGAGAGAATCAAACGAATGGATTTCATCTAAGAGAGATCGAACTCGTATAATACAGCAAGCATAACAAGATATAACAGAACAATTCATTAGAGGTTAACACGTATTTAACGCGTGAATTAAGGTCAATGCTCAGTAAAAGATCATCCCAAATGCCCCTCCGGGCTTCCTGGAACACACCAGTCGCCCAAGGCGCTCCAAACAATTAAGCATCTTCTCGAGTCTACCGATAAAACACACACACAGACAAGCGAACACGCGTACGTATAAAAGGCACTATAATCCGATCTGTTCGACGCTATAATAATTACCTATTTACATTCGGTATCGCAATCGAATCGTTATAAAGGCAGTTATTACAAGAACAAAAAACCGATATCTAACAACGGGTATACATGTACATAGCTCGCACGATCTCTCCTACACACACATACCCGCGTGCGCACGTATGTACAGGCTTGATTTTCTTGACGCCAAGCTAATCGTCCTGCCACTCGAATCTGCATAATCGAACGCGTATCAACCGAACACGCGCGTGTAACGAGCTGGTAACCGGGGCGGGGAGGAGAGGGAAATCGGGAGATAAAGGTCGCGTAACGCGTTGCGACGCCTCTCCTATGCGTGGTAAACAAGAAAAAATCGGGAGAGGGGGAGACTGGAGAAGCGGTGATTGATACGCGTGGAAGCATCGGTCATCCGTCATACGTCTTACGAGGCCCTTGAGGCACACAGCGCCGCGGCCGCGGAGAAGGTTAATCCCCGGCTATCGAAGATAACTCGTAAATTGCTTTTGTTTCTCGATCTCATTAATAACGCGTTGCGATGATTTACGCCCGACCGGCAGCAGTCTGGCCCTGTGCGCCTTTCAACGTGTACACACAGGCACGTTAAGATCAGCTGGGCGTCTATATATATATATATATATATATATATATATATATATATATATATATATATATATGTGGGGGCGTTAAATGTTCCGGCTCACGGGAGAATCGAGAAAAGCAGCTGATGATTTACACCGGAGTTGTATTCCTGCCTCCTTAGAGCGCCCGCGCATGGCTTTTTTTTCTTCTAAATCGGTATTAGAGAGGCTCTGCTGCTGGCGCTGCTGGATGTTAATGGAGGTGAGGCGCACTTTTTCACTCGACCGCGGCGCATACCGGTGCGCCGAGCCGCGACGACGCCTACCGATCTCGCGTTCGAAATAGCCCGTTATAAGCTGAAATTTTTCATATTTACCGCGATGGAAGATCGGATATGAGAATCGAGCGGCTTGACAAAAAAGAAAAGGGATACTGTACCAATGGGAAAAGAAGTAGTTGTAACCATGGTTTCGTTTGAAAAGATATAGGGAGTATAGAGAATAAGGGAGTGTACTCGTAAAAAAAAAACTAGTCGCTCGGTGAAAAATTCATGCGGTGCAGGTCGCGCGGCTATGTAGCGCCAGTGGCACTTGTTGCACACTCTACCGATCATCGGGGCGCGTAAGAAGCAGAAGAAGAAGAAGAAGGAGAAGAAGAAGAAGGGGATTCCCGTGGACGCTATAAATCAAACATTTCCCGGGCCTCAATTAAATCCTCACCTCGAGAGAGAGAGAGAGAGAGAGAGAGAGAGGGAGGGTGGGAGGGTGGGAGAGGGAGAGCGGAGGTATAGAGGTACGCGACAAAGCCGCGGCGCGGGCAAGTGGCCGCGCTAACGAGGACAAGAACGCGCGCATACCTGCGAGACCCATACTCTCCTGGAACTGGCCTCAGCCGCGGGAAAAAGTCGAGGCCGCGCGTCTGGCAAGAGCGAGAGAGCAAGAGCCAAGGGGGAGGAAGGAAAAAGGTAGCGCGGGACTAATGAGCGCCGCGCCGCCGCCGCCATATACCCGCAGCGCGAGATGCTTATCACGCGCGCAGTGGCCGCGAAAAACGCCGGACGATAAATAAATTCATAGAGCCACGGGCGGCGGCTGGTCTAGCGACGCCTTTTTGCCAGCTCTTACTTCTCCATCTCTCTCTCTCTCTCTTTACGCGTGTGCGTCTGTGTACCTACAGCCGAGTACAGAATATGTATATAGCGAGAGGAGAACCGCGCGAAGCCCAACACCTGTTCAACAACGAACTTTCATACTCGAAAGCTGTATAGGTGAGAGTTGCCTCGAGAGTGCTCTCAAGCTTACGTTGGCGGCTTCTTTTATTTTTTTGGTTTTTCGTCATAGTCGCGAGGTTGAGAGAGGCTTCTGGGTGACGCGGTGAAAAGTTCACTTTTTTTATTCGGACTTGGTACGTGTATATACATAGAGGCTTGGGAGTAATTATATACAAGGATTTATACGGGTTTATGTAAGACTTGTATAATATTGATTTAGGAGGAGCGAGATAGAGAGAGGCTGCCTGCCGCAGCGCTTTAACGCTTAATTAATAAATAGACGACCGGCCAATTCATTAATCGGCTAATTTGAAATTCAACACTCTCGTTGCGCAGCCTCTCTCTCTCTCTCTCACCCCTTCTGGCAGACTCTTTCCCTCTCTTTCCCTCTCTCTCTCTCTCTCTCTCTCTCTCTCTCTCTCTCTCGCTTTCGGATTATTTATCGATAGTCGCCGTGGGCTCGTTAGCGCGGCGTTATCCCTGTGCATATACGCATACATGTACGTGAACGCATATACATACGCGATCGAGCTTCCTGCGCTGGGGGCCTTACGGCGTCGATTTCGTAATGCCCCGCGCGCACCGAGTCGAAAATTTTACGAAACACGGAGCAACGAAATTTTGTCGGGCGTGCGCGCTGGCGTTGATTACGATTTATTTATCGATATTCTCGCTCGCAGCATTGCACTCGCTTATGGACTCGTGGAATATAAGCGACGCGATAATCGGCCATGATTATCGAGCGAAATTGCGCCCGAGATTTACAAGGGAGAATGTAACACACGCGGAAGAAAGGCCGCTCTAATTAAGCTGTTTTTAAGCGAGAGAGAGCGAGAGAGAGAGAGAGAAAGAGAGGAGGCTGAAGCTAGAAAGCCTTTACAATTTATGTATCGCCAGATGAAATTTTTTGCTTTTTACTAATTCGCTGCATTGCCGATATCTAAAAGACCGCGGGCGTTGAGATTGCTTGCCATTCCATTAATCACGATGACAAGAAAAAGAAAAACAAAGAAAAGAAGGTGTATGCAGGTATACAAGAAAACTTATAGGCAGCATTATTCCATCTTGATGCTGTACGCGCGTTTCTATATATTCGATATTCAAGGCGCGAGGGCCAATCTTCCCATTTGCGGAGGCAGTGCCGAAAAACAAACGCGCCTCTCCGGGGCCGGACTTTGACAAACGTCGGATTCTCGCGGGGCTTCCCTATGGGAACGCGCGGGGCACAGGCTCGCTCGCGAAAACAATGAGCCTCCGGCGATTCAGCTCATCGCTCATGAGGCATATACATAAACGCGCGCATTGACTTGCAAAGCCCCCGTGCACGGGGCTACATCAAGCGGAAATTCGCCGTACCGAATTTTAATAACGCAGCAACAGTAGCCCCGTGAGAGGTGGAAGGAGAGTGGGATCGGTAGACACGCGCGGATGACGAATTCACGTCACGATTAAGCGCAAAACCACTATGTATGCCTTGCCGCCGCCCCGAAATCGAACTTTAGGGAGTGTCCCCCTTTCACGCGGCTACTTGCTCTTCCCGAGAGCGACTCGTGCGTGAGAGTGCGTTTATTAGATGAGCCCAGAGAGGCCTGTATAACCTTTTCCTATGTATATACATGTACCGCCAGGACGTAATTGGCCGCGATCCGTAACCGATCGAGAACGAAAAAGCAAAAAAAAAAAAACAAGGGAAGAAATCGAACAAGAGCGTCGAGGTTCGTTCACACCGCGGCCTCAGGAAATTCGTCTATGCTCGCGTGCTCGAGGCGAACGACAAAAAAAAGAAGCATGAGCAAACAGTGCGAACGATCGTGAAGGAGGTATTTCGTCGCGGAACCTCTGTGGGGAGAAAAAATAATTAAATCGATAAATAAACATCCGGACACGTCTCGCCGACGTGTGTATGTGTGTGTGCGCGCGCGCGAGCGTGAGTCTGTGTCCGCAGCGGTGCGAAACGCGCTCTCGGAGAGCAAAAAGGTATCTGGCGCGTTGGCAAAAACGTGTCGATTTCATTGGGAGGGCCTGTATACCATTAACTGCCGCTAACGTCGCGCTCTCTCGACTTTTTTTTTCTCTCTTCCCATCCCGGGCTCAATCATCGTGCCGGTCAGTTCGCGCGAACGCGGCGTATAAGGTCGGGTACTTTTTCTCTCCTTGCGTCCCGGCTTCTCTCTCTCTCTCTCTCTCTCTCTTTCTCTTTGGAAACTTGCTGCAGTAAGGAGGGGGTGAAGGGGGAGGGAAGCTCTTCCGTTACCGATCGGCGCGCAAGGACAATGAGGAGAGAGAGAGAGAGCAGACTAACGGGAACTAATTAGTTATTGGAGTTGCTGAAGCCGATGCCCTTCTCTTACGCGCGCGCGCGCGCTCTATCCCGACGAGCTTGACGCTCTGTGTGCTTCTGGCTGAGAGCTTGATATAGAGAGAGATGGCCGATCCGAGAAATGACTCAATTCGGCGTCCATTGTTCCGACTGACAATGAAGTGGTTAAAAGCCAGAGAGCCTCTGCGCTCACCTGTACGGCCCATGCCTGCATAGGCCAAGGATATTTGCTGCTACTGCTGTTTTTCAATCGTATGCCCGTGTATATTCACCGATTTATTTCTCACGGGATGCTGGGCGATACAAGCGTACGATAGAGTGGCGTTTGCTTGATTATTTCAATTATGCGCTTAGAGCCGGTGCTCGCCTCGTCATCGCTGTTATAAAGACTAGGAGCTCGTTTATTAATCTCGTTTAATGGAGCTCGCGTTAAGGGGTAAATTAATTTTTTGATACATCGATTTCTCAACGGTATACGTATGTATACATAGAGATCGTATGAGCATTAAGGGAAGTCGATGATGCGCCGAGGTGTATGGTTCAGCGGTAATGCCTAGGAAAATGAATCGAGCGCGCAGACCGATAGCCTCCTATTCAACGCTTGTATACGTATCTTGGTAGCTAATTAAGTCGTTCGGACAAGAGAGGATGGATGCCCTCTGTGTATGAGTGTGTGTGTGTAAGTAGCTCTCTTTCACTTGCGGTCAGGTGCGGTCCCACGAGAGAGAGAGAGGGAATGAAAGAGAATGGGGGTCGAGAGGCGCACACGTATGCTCCGTTACTTATTGGAAAATTACTGATTAATTGCGACGATCACTCGTTTTGCTTCTTCCTTTTCTCTCTTTCTCTTTTTATCTCGTCCTTCTGTCTCTCCTTGCGCGCGGGACACGCGGTGAATGCGCACGCGGGCGCCGGTATAATCTTCGCTGATCGGTATACGTGTCGCTCGCCGCTGTCCTTTTTTTTAATTTTTCTGCGGTATTTAAGATATCGGCTACAAAAATAGAAAAAGCTCGTACGCGCGTACGTGCGTGTGTGTGCGTTGTACGCGAGAGTAACGCGAGATAGCTTTATTTTAATCTCCCGGCGATTATTTTTCATAAGGTCCTGTTGGTCAGCTTTTGTAACCTGGGAGGCAACGTCTCTTACTTACATATATAAAAAAGGAAAAACGCTTGACGAGAGAGTATGACGAAATTATAGTCGGAGGCATTCGATGTGAATCAGCGCTAATGTTTAAAGAGTAGAGTAGGAGAGTCGAAAGAAAAAGAGGACGAAAAAAAAATAGAGATAAAATGTTTGTCGTAAAATTATTTTAAAGTTACTCTGAAGAAACTCGCTGCTGGGAAACATTGTAATTTCAGTGGAATAGGGTTGTAATGCTAACAAGGTGTAACATTGTGTACGTGGCAGAGGCTGGGATTTGAGAGACGTGTAATGCGCTGTACGTGACTTCGAGTCGCTCCGAGCGATACAATTTAACCGGAAAGCAGCTGCATTCTAATTTAAGCAACCTCTCTCTCTCTCTCTTGTTCTCTATACAGCTTGTATGTACATATAGTATGTGTGTGTGTGACTTTGAGAGAGCGAAAGCAATGTTTATTAGTCTATTTATGCTCCAAACGAATACTATTCTCGAGTCTCGCGGCTTTGTCAAGCTGCGGTTGCAATGTCGGCATCATACGTATCTATTTTCACTCGCGCAACAGAAATTTTACCAATTTCTTTTTCCGATTTTTTTTTGTGATCCTACTTTGGTCGAACAAAATCTAAAACGATCGGTTAATTTGCGAAAAAGGAAAAGCCGAAAAAAAGCCATTAGAGAAGAGATAAAGGGAGAAAATTAGAGATCGGGATGTAGAAGAATACTTCTTAGCGTCCACATAAATAACTCCCCTTAGTCGAAGCCGCACTAGGGCAAAAAAGCCGGCGCTCGTGCGTGTGCACCTGCGCGCACGACGACGACGACGACCTGCAGCATCGACGGCTCTTGTACATCTCTCGGTAGCCGTTTTCCCTCTTTCAAGCCACGTGCGTATAGGCCAGGCATGCCTGACTCCCGTCGTAAAAGCCCGCGCGCCAAAAGAAAGGGACAAAGGCAAGAGAGAGAGAGAGAGACAGAGCGAGGGAGGGAAAAAAGGGAAAGGAGGAAAAAAGGGAAAGAGAGACGCGCGCGGTGTCGTAAAGATAATGGGAGGAGGTCGGTCTCGTTTTCCCTCACGAAATTTTCACGACTTCCTATACGGCCCGCGTGAAATCGCTTGCCGAGTGAGAGAGAGAGGGGGAGAGAGCGTAGAGAGAGAAAGAGAGCTTAGCGTGGCGCCGTAGAGATTCCGTCGCTAAAGGGAAACGAGAGGAAGCGTTTACACAGGGCCGAGGAAAAACCTTGCTGTACACTCGCTGCGCGCGGATGTATCGCGCGATGAAAAAGCAACCGAGCGCCGATTTTTCTACCCCCACCCAGCCCTTCGGATGCTACTGGCTTGGTATTCGCGGAATTTATTAATTGGATCGATCGCTTCACTTGTTCTGCCTCGTGTCTTTATTATTATTGTTACTGTTATTCAGTGTTTTTTTCCCTCACGAGCATCAGGTTTTCTTTTTCTGGATATAGCAGAGTTTGGTTTAGACCAAGAAGAGGATGACTAAAAGTTTTATAATAGTCTCTCTCTCTCTTTCTCGTTAAAAATCAATAACGCGAATTTTAGTAGCCGAGCATGTAACGGTCTCATTTAATACTCCTCCATAAAGGCTCGCGAAGATGCGATTTCGAGAAATCGGCTAGGTTTAGCTAAGGGGGTAGTTGCGATCGACGAGCAAAGCTGTAAACCTGTACGGACATCGGCTTGTGTCTGGTGTTCTTTTTTTTTTTGTTACCGATAAAAAATTCAGTGCCGAAAAATGCCCGACGTGTATACTTAAAACGCAACGTTTCGTAAATCGACCTGCAGATCCATCGGCTACAGGCCGCCCGGGTGTAAAACGATTTATTCGGTCGTACTTTTATGCCGACACACACACACGCGCCTAGGCGATCTTTCGAGGTCCGCAGCGTTTCTAGCGATAAAAGCCGAGCTCGTAAAGCTTCCACTCCGACTGTCCATCGAGGCGAGGAGGTAAGGGAGAGAGAAAAAAAAGGCATAAAGTAGTGCTGTTGGAGAAACAATAATTTTCGACGGGGCTTCGTAGAGGGAGATCCTGAAAATCGCGGCCCCAATAAAGCCGGCCGTTGAAGCGCGCGCGGAGCAGGGGATCATAAACGCCGGACCTTGGCTTTTTGCAGGCGTGCGGCAACGGCAGCAGTCCCGTGGAATTCCTACGGAATGAATATACGCTACTGCCCTGGGGATAACGATCGGAGCGATCCCTATACCGATCATTACTCCCACGCACGCGGTGACGCGACCAAAGGCTCACGGCTCAATCTTCCAAATCCGAGCTCATAAGCCTTCTCGAGGGAGGAAGATAAGGCCGCACCGGCTATAGCTTCGGGAAAGTCCATCGATCATCGGAAAAACGGCGCCGGTGCATCTCTGAGCATCTATCTCGGCGGCGGCTAAGGCAGAAGCAGCAGCGGCTGCAGACAACCCTGCTTCGGCTTCTAGGCTCGTTTTTGCCGGCGGCAAGGGGAAAACTCGTTTCCTTCAGGAGAAAGAGAGAGAGAGAGAGAGAGAGAGAGAGAGAGAGAGAGAGAGTCGGCAGCTGATGCCGGCAAAGGGACAAAAAGCGGTTGGTCATTTTTCCAGGGCCTGTACTGCAGCAGCAGCATCGTCTCTCTTTCTCTGGTCGTCGTCTTAGTACGGGGGCGTCGACACTGGACCGGCCGCGATACGACGACGGCTAAGACGACGACGAGGAGCGATTCAACGCCGCGGCTTTTTTATCCTTCGCTCCGACCTCCCTTCGATTGGCTCTATAAGCACGCGGGCGCGCACGTATACGCACACGGGCGCGGGGCACACACTTGCGCCGGCGGGCTGTTTCGTTATCTCGCCGGCAGCTCCGTTTGAAGTGCAAATTAATTCTTTTGCCCCCTTACTCTCCCCCCCCGCCCTCAATCGCTACCGCCACCTTCGCGACCTTTTTGCCGCTCTCCTTCACTTTAAGGCCTCGGTGTCACTTTGGCGAAGTTCGATTGCAATGCCGAGGTATTTTTGTAAAACACTCCAAATGAAGTAAAGTCAGTCTCCTATCTTTCTCTCTTTCTTGCTTTTTCTCCCTGAGCCAGGGAGTTATTTGTAATTTTGACAAAGCTCTTTTCTTTCGCTCTCTCTCTCTCTCTCTCTCTCTCTCTCTCTCTCTCTCTCTCTCTCCAGCTCATGCGCGCGCGCGCGAAATTAATAGTTCGGCGTCGTAAGTTAATGAACTAATGAAATTGACTTGCGGAGAGGGAAAGGGGGAGAGGAGGGTCGAAAGAGAGTGAGCGACGGTGACAAAGATTAACTACGCGATGATGGATTACGAGACGATGACGGATGGGAATTGAAGAAGGAATAAGCTCGGTTGGCGTTGAACGAGAGAAAGGAGAGGGAGAGAGAGAGAGAGAGAGAGAAGAGGTAGAATTCTTAGCCGAAATTTTTACCCTCTGATATATCAATTATCGCTAATTAGTTGTTGATGCAGCAGCTGCCAATCGTACAGAGAGAGAGCCAGATGCGCGTCTTCTTCCCTTGGTTGTTTTTTTCTTCCACTCTCATTCTTTTGGTGAAAAATGAAAAACTCGCGCGCCGGACACGCGCTCCAAATGGAAAACGTCGTAATTCTCGAGAGGCGCTTAACAAATAGATCTTAAACCGATCGCCCCGACTGGCCGTCCTCCTCGTCGTCATCACCCTTGTCGAAGTAAGTCGTCGAAAAGAAAGAAAATCAAGAGAGGCACTCGTAAATTTAGTCAGTCCAAAAGAAAAAGAAAAAAGGCCCCGTAAAACCCATATGCTTTTACGTTTCAGCTGTCTCTCTCTCTCTCTCACTCTCTTGTTGTAAGCATAAAACTATAAACGAGCTGTGGAGAAAGAGAGATAGGAGGTTAAAACGCGAATACACGAGAGCGAAGGAAGACTCGCTGTAGGCCAGCATCCGTGAGGACGCGCGGATAAAGGATTGGCGAGACGAAGACGAAGTGGACTAGGACAGGTCACTTCTTTCTCTCCACACGTCTCTTCCTGCCCCCCCCCCTTTCCTCTTTCACTCGACTCGACTCTTCGTCGAGATTTACGCTCGTGTATATACGGCCGAGAGCAGAGCCCGGTATGGTCAGCCGACATTATACGAGAGAAAGAGGTGGCTATAGGGCCCCGCGGGCCCTCGGCCTTGAAAAAGATGAGCCTCTGGAGAGAGAAAGAGGAAGAAAGAGAGTATAAGAAGCGGGAGAGAGTGCGAGCGAGCGTCTGCTGCTGGGATTTATCGAGGGCTTCGCGGGCGACCTCCCCGGGGCTATCGCGACGCGCAAATTAAAATCCTCCCGTTCTAGCGTCTGTGCAACGGGCTTCTCGTTATTAGGCAGCGAGAGAGTAAAGCTTCCCCTCGCCGTCGGGGGAAAGACAGAGCGAATGAGGCGCAGAGAAGGCGGGGAAGGCGTGCTGCTGCCGCCGAGGCTCTCTCTCTCTCTCTCCTTTTCTCGTGTGTGATTAGGACTCGTTTCGAGGTTTCTTGGAAGCTCTTATGGGCCCAGCACCAAAGAACGACGGAGGTATGCAAATTGTAGAACACACCGGACGAGAGAGCGCGTGGGACTTGGGATCTCATCTCTCTCTCTCTCTCTCTTTTTCTTTCTCTCTGGCGTTTTCGATGATGCCCAGGAATTTCGATGCTCGCGTTGTGAAGATTATTACGGCGAGAAAGAGAAGCTGCGCAGCTTCACGGATATGAGGGAATATGTATCTGGCCTACGGTGCTTCCGGCTATAGACTCTCCCGCTCGCTCGCAATAATCATCGAGCTCACCTCCAGACGCTGGCCGCTAATAAATTAACGCGAGAATGAAAACCTATACGAAGAACTGCCGCTGCTGCTGCTGCTATACTGCTACTGCGGTTCTCCGGCTCTACAGCATATATGTGTGTAAGTAGAAAAATATGAAAGTATAAATAGCTGGAATTAACGATAGGGTATTAGGTGCTTAGTGAGCGTAGAGAAGAAGAAGAAGGAGTTGGAGTAGCAGAGGGAGGATAGAGAGAGAGAGAGTAGAGAGTAGAGTATAGAGGGATAAAGACAAGGCGCTCGTGTAGCTTATAAATTAATAGCGTGCGCGGCGTATGCGTGTGTATACGTTGGCGTAGTATACGCGCGTGCGCCGGGAGAGCGTAGGGGCGCTAACGTATCGCGGGCAGTACATAAACTCTTTTTCCAGCGGCGCGGGAATATCGCTGGGGCTTGGACTCCCAAGCGTAATTAAATTTATTACCGCGCGCGCAGCGGCAGGAGGAGCAGCAAGCCACCGCCGCTCTTAATTGTCCGTCGAATTTTTACCGTCGCCCAAGAGCCGTACAATAACGGTATACAGTCGAGAGAGGGAGAGAGACACCTTATAGGCTCGAGAGTGTACGCGCGGGTATTCAGCAGCAGCAGCAGCTTCCGCACCGCGTAGCTGCACGCTTGCGCGGGACCGCTTTTTACGCAGACGGACGATTCTCGCTCAGGCACGCGAGAGAGAGAAAGAGCCTTGGCTTCCTCGCGTGCGATCGACGAGAGAGAGGAGGAACGGGAGAGAACGGACGCGAGAGGGTATAGGCTCGCGGGGAGGGGCGTTAATGAGATGCGAATCGAGGATTAGGGACTAAGGGAGAGAACAAGGTCAAGGCTCGCGTGCTCGGCCGATACGCGCTCTTTTCTCCCCGATTACCAACGACGAGGAGAGACTGATGTAGAGGAGAGCGCCTGCCCTGGCAACCTTGGGATACAAAGCGCTGAATTGTTGTCGCTCCTATCGCACTCTCTTGGCCTCTTCCTTGATCGATCTTCTTCTCTTTCGCTCTATTTTTCCCCTCTTCTTTGACCGCTTGAACACCTAACTGCTGCGTGTCGGGCTAACGTGATTGATACGAAATTTTTTGAATACCAAACGCCTTCTATCTATAAGTCTGTGTGTATATAAACGTACGTGCGTTAGGCTTTTTTTTACTATACAGCGATCGAGTTTAAAAATGAAAAAAAAAATTACATTGTGCGGTTTATTTGAGATATTGTTTTGTTTCTTTTCTTGCCTGTGATATTCGCGATTAAATGAACAATTTACCATACGGTTTTTTACAAGGCATAGTGTCTACATACGCATATCGATAGATTGTTCATCGCGATTCGTATAGCGATCTTTTGGAGAAACGCGCGTGTCGATGATTTAGTATCGGAGCTTACGCTTGCGCTCGACAATTCATAAATCAAGCCGTTTACAAGCGCGCATATACGCTGCTACACGAAAGTAAAAGAAAGAGAGAGAGAGCGGAATAAGTAAAAGAAGAGATAAGAGGGTAGGGGGTGGGTATGGCGCAAATTACTGTGTAAATATCATTTGGCAATCACGGGGCAGCGAGGAGACGAGCGGCAAAACACCCCCCGAGATTATTCAAACAATTTAGCCCTCTCTCGGTGCGCTCCACCTGTAAATAAATTACACCTCTCATCTGCGGGCCGCAGCGCTTAATAATCTGACAACTAACAATCAGAAACGCAAAACAAGACGAACAAGAAGGGAGAAGGAGTAAAAAGGACAGCGACGGCAGCAGGAGCGAGCTGCATCGTGCAAGTCCGGCCGCTCTCGGATAATTAAACATATATTTATCCCCAAAATAACAGAGCACGCGGCGGGCATCCCGTATTCCGTCGGATCGAAAAACGCACGCGCGCGCCAGGGCAAAGTTATACCAAGAAAGCACAGGCGCCCCCGCCTCGCGCAGCCCGCAAAATGAATAATCGCCGACGAGTATGAAGTTATTAATGCCGCTCTGGGCCAACTAATTGCGCGCCTGCACAGACGCCAAATATCAATCATCGACAAAAAGCCCCAGCTCGCCCTCCCCTTCTCCTTTCAATACGTCCTTTACCTCGAGCAATCGGCAAGTCCTTGGGTACAAAAGGAGTAGCCGTCGTATATACCGATGCGACTCGATTACTCCTCTGCCGCGCGCTGCTCCCTTCTTTATTTGCTTTTAATTAAACTCCAATCGGGCGTAATTGTTTTTAATTGAAATGATTTTCTGTCCGGCTGTATAATCGTCGGCTCCCGACGAAAAAAAAAGAAGAAGAAAGACGATCATTCGCTCCTGCAGCCGAGTCACGCGTCGAGCGATCGCCTGCTGCTGGGACCACCACCCCATCCATACACAGATCACGCGGATAAGTTTCGGCAGCACCGTCTACCCGCGTAATATCGATTTTCAGCCGGTTTTTGCATCGATTCGCCAGATACGGGCAGTCGCTTGATAAAGAGATTACGGCGCGAGAGCGGATTCCGCTTTAAACGGTCAATAGAAACACACAAACTCCGGTATATTCATTACATTATACTCTTTTTTTTCCTCTACTTCCCTCCTTCGTTACTCAAAGCGACTCGAGTGTAAAGGTAAACAGCAATTAATACGCGCAGCAACTGTAGGATATATACGCCGGGCGTTTTAACCGCTAATGGACGCTCCAGATGCGCGCGGTAGCCGGGGCGCGTATTCCGTTTCTCCTCCGAGAAAAATCTTGAGGAATAGCGCTTGAGCATGCAATGTTTGCGCGCACGAGAACACCGAGAGAGAGCGAGAGCTATTCAGAGCGTGGAGAAATTTTTAACGAGAGGGGGGAGGGGTGAGGGAGGGAGAAGAAAAGAGTATAGAGCGCGCTGGCAGGTGTGCGCGGGCCTGTCGAATGCGCGCGCGCGCTATCCTCGGAAAATCAATTAGAGCCGTACGTACAGCAGCTGATAAGCGATCGAGGCGCGCGACAAAAAAAGAGAGCCGGAAGGAAATCGGCAGCTGGCAGTTTCGGCACTTGGCGCACCGAGAGTTTCCTGCCTTTCACGTATACGAGCATAGCCGCCTCTCCTCTCGGGCCCCGAGTCCCACCCGGCTCTCTGGAGATAGGCCGTTTGCCTCCTTTTCCACGCTTATCTTTCGAGCGACTACGACCTTTTTTCCCTCCCGGAGCTGCCCGATATGGCGCGCTTTTTGGCTTTCGCTAGTCTCTCTTTCTCGAGATAGCCCGCCTATCGGTCTACCATCTCGCTTCTTAGTTTTCCGTTTTTCTCCTTTCGATAATCATCGCTCGCGAGGAAAAGAGAGAAAGAGAAAGAGCTCTATTAATAGTCCTCCTTGCGAAAGTCCCCGCGACACGGGACTGGGTTCTTAATACGCCGTCGAGCAAAATTAAATGCATCATCGCTTAGTAGTATATAGAGAGAGGGGGGGAGTGGGAGGGAGCACAGGTCGTAGTCGGCAGCGGCGGAAAGGATGAGAAAGTGGAAAGGAAGGCGGCCGGGGCGAGGAGGAGGAGGAGGGTGGGGTACAAATAAAAAAGGATCCGAAAAAATAATTCGCCGCGATGGCGCGCGGCTTGTATATAGGGAAAAATAAAGCAAGAGGAGCGGCGAACAAGCTTCCGCTCGGCCGAGCACAGCTCTCTGGCTCTCCGAGTGACAAAGTCCTTTCTGGCCTCACCCTCTTTCCTCACGGGGACCTCGACAGAGGGAAAAAACTTTGGTAGACTCCCCCCTCTGCTCCCATCGCCGCCTCTCTCTCTCTCTCTTTCGGAGAGTGTATATACGATCGCGTCGATGTTCAGTCGGTTTCGGCTTTAAATTACTCCCGGCGATTCCGCGAAATGCGAGACACACAATAATGTCCGGTCCTCCTCCTTTCTCCCCCTCTGGCTAATTCGCTAATTTCGTGGCTGCGTGTAACGAGAGAGCCGCCGCCGCCGTCGTCGGTACTGAGAGTAGCCGATCGACCGGCCGAGATTATACCAACTCTCTCTCTCTCTCACTCTTTCTCTCTTCGTGCGCACTTGGCAATTTGGCCAAGTGAAAAAAAAAGCAAGTTCGAGAGCGAATGCAAAGAGGGACACTCGCACAGCTACCTCTCGCTCTTAAGGGAGAGAGAGAGAGGGAGAGAGAGTACACACCCTCGGCTCAGCGGTGCGTTGCCAACTCGGACGTTCACCCTGCGCGAAGCGTTATAGCCTGTGTACGGGTACTAGAAAGCCAAGGAGCCCCGTGGTAACGTGAGGTCTCGGACCTTCGTTGGCCTGCTCGTATATATACATATATACGTATACTGGGCAGGGCACGCGGTCGCTTTTGCTTTGGTCTTTCGGAACTCGATGGGCCGGGCAGCAGCAAACTTTAACGGATGTTCTCTTTTTTCCAGCTACTCCTTCCATCGGCTTGTCTTTTTTTCCACCCTCTTCTAAATGATACAATTTCGAATGGTCGAAGAATCGCGAATTATATATTTCGACGTGTATACGAATAAATTTGAGCAGATTTTTTTTCCTTATATTCCTAGTATACCATATTAGAATATAGGTGGAAATATAGAAAGAGACTATATTATTAATCCCCCTTTGAAAACGTTCCAGATTAAACAAGCGCGCGCGAGAGTTCCAGGTAAAAAAGTATAAGTATAAATATCTACGTGTGTGCGTGTGTCTGAGTCTGTCTAATCTAAATTGAGGATAGGCAGCGAGCTGGAAAATGAGATTCGAATTTCTCGAAATAAGCGATGCATTAAACGTAGATCCGCAGCAGTTCATCTCCATCTCGTCCACGGGCAACACGAATTCTCTTCATAGTCCAATAAGTATATATATCTATATAGGTATACGCGAAGCGTAAAAGCTTTAACCGCGAGTTCTCGAGAAAGACGTAGGCGCGAATGTATATATACGCAGCGTACAGAAGGTATGGGGGCGCGAGCGCGCGCGCACGGAATTAAAACGCCCGAAGGAGAGCCATTAAGCCATCAGTCAGGCACATCAAAACGCCCGAGTTCGTTAACCCACATCGATTCCACGCTATAATTTTATTAACCTCTGACCTTGAGCTAAAATAAAGGAGAAGCCGCGGCGCGGTATGGCGCGATGCGATCTCGCAAGAAGAAGAGAAAAAAGCCGGCGGACTAGCTGCGAGTTAAAAGGAGAGTAGCGAGCAGCAGCAGCAGCGGCGGCAACAGAAGGAGGAGGAGCAGGAGCTGGTATATGTGGTGAGAAGCTGATGGAGGAGGGGGTATCTCCGAATCGCCGGAAGATCATCGCGATCGCGGTGCGAGTGTACGAGAGCGATAAGCAGCTGTAGCCTGCGTGCGATCAGCGTCTATATGGTGTAGGAAGTGTAGTAGAAAGAGGGAGGAGAGGCTGAAGAGGAGGTGAGCCCCATACGCGTCAATCAGCTCGGCGCACGTGACTCGGCACTTTACTCTCGGCGCATGTACATAACGCGCGGTCGCGCGGGCAGGCCGCTATGAAGAAACGCCTGTCGATGATTTTTCTCGATACCATTATTAGTCGGGCCTCCATACCATACGCTCTATACTTTGGCTACCGATCCTGGGAGAGCTGCTGTGTACGTGCGCGCGATAGAAAGAGATTCCAGCCTAACTCTGTCGATGAGTTGAAAAATCGACGAGGATAGAGAGCTTTTAGATTCCGAGAGCGTTAGCGATGACGCCTTCCCTTTTTTTCCTCTCCTTTTTTCATTGTTATGTCCTTGTGATTTATGGATCGATTATCGGCGGTTGCTCTGTTTTTTTATGCGTATGAATATTCAAGCGCTTCGGAGTGGAATGTATATATGTATGTATATGGTCGGTATCGAAAGGCTGTATCGGGAAGGTTTACGAGGATCGATTACGTTTACAATCGAACACTTACGGTATACGCTATGGTCAGGTGTGGGCATTTGGTGTATTTGGCGATTTCGCAACTCACCTGTAACAGAAAAATTACAAAATGATTACTAAATGTGTACATGTGTACTAAAAGGAATTTAAGATAGACGCTGGATTATTAGACATCTCGAGTTGAGAAAAAAGAAAAAAAGAAAAAAAAGAAAAATTTATAAATAAAAAATTCAGGGTACGTACGAAGCAACGAACAAAAACGTACTTCCGGGTATCCGGGTATAATAATGTCATTTTCACATAAGCGCCAGGCTGAATAGCCTTCTAAAATTTGACGAAACCCAGGAGAGATATCAGATCGAGATAACCAAACGGTTCCGTCCCACATAAAGCCCCCCAAAAAAAGAGCAGAAAGAGGAGGGGGGTGGAACCTTTTTTTTTAATATTCCAAAGCACGCCTCACTCGCGTGCGTGCGTATATATACGTATCCCGAGAAAGTGAAGAGTGCGGAGGGAGAAGGGGGAGTCGCTTGCTCAACGGATTTTTAGTAACGTAAACATAGTGGAGTAGATCGCTTTTGGGTATCTGCGTGAAAGAAAAAAAAAAGGGGGAAACACACTCTACGCGGGCCCGACTTGATGTCTTTATAATTGAGGAGGGGGAGGGGAGATGGAGGGCTTTAGCGCTGCGAGTCCTTTAATTATCTGGCATCGTTATACGGTGCGCACTTTTGTCTCGTTTTTTCTTCTCCGAGAGAGAGAGAGAGAAAGATCGGTGAGTTCCCAGTCTATGATGTAGTCCGAGATAGATAGAGATAGAGATAGAGAGTCATGGAAGAATTGCAGTAATTTTAACGGGCTGGTAATGGAGCTCTCACGAGACACGCTTTTTTTGAGAGTAAGAGAGGCGCGTCAAACGTTTGACACGCTATTGGACAATAATCTTCGTGATTTCTCGTTAGAGATCGACGCTCACTTATACTTGCGGACACGCACGCGCGCGCGGCTTTGGGTAATTTAATACTCGGCGTATAGAAGAAATAGGGCACGCGAGGATTATAATTATTTGTCAGGTGCGATCGCAAAGTCGCACGCGGCGCGTGTACATCGGCTATGCCCGAGAGAGAGAGAGAGAGAAAGAGATTTAATAACGCGTCGATGTGCCGTGAGAGGAGAGAAAAAAGATGAGCCGAGGCGAGAGAGAGATTGATTGATTGATTGATTATATATATTTAAACCAAGGGGTTTAACCCCATCTGGTCACTTTAAGTTACAATACAGAGATTATAATTTCG
>JAPYYQ010001334.1:0-35563 GCA_030522585.1 Anagyrus pseudococci
TCTTAGCTTCGCGAGAGTACGAGTCCGAGAGAGAGACTCCTGATAGACAACCGTCTTACATGTTTTTATACATATGTAATATACATTCAATACTCTACACATCGCAAATGCTCTTTGTACTTTCTGTTCTCCTAATACATTGTCCGACACAATATCTCATTCTTCTCTTTAATGGAGGAAGAAAAGACGTCGTTTAGATACCGTAAAAAGGATGCCTTTCAGATATCGTTTCAAAGTAATTGATATAAACGCATTGGATAAGAACCAACGAGAACTCCAAGCTACGCGCAAGGAATGAAATTTATTTTTTAAACTAATTTCCAAAAACTCATCAACAACAACAAAAAAAAACGTTTATTTTCTTAAAGTAACACATTCTCTTTAACGTAAGAGCCAAGTACAGTTTATTCAGATAAATCTTGATCTTGATCGAGCGACATTGAATTTTCAAATCGTCGAAATATTTAAACACTATGTTTACTTTCGTAGTAAGCAATTAAATGCACGCAACGTAGATATGCATCAAATTGCAATGAAATAAAATGCCGCACTACTTCAGTTTCGCATTTAATGTTTTTCTCGCGTAAAAAAGAACGATTCGTTTCGATTTCAAAGTTGCCGGCATTTCGCGCACATAACTTTAACTGAAATGGCGGAAAGAGCAGCCACACTCTCGGCCGCTTGACTTGTGTAGTGCGCGGTGCGTGCACCACCAGAATACCATTTTCTTTTGCGTCCAAGGCACTGGATAGAGGTAATCGTCGGATCTTAATTTTATTGAATTTTTTAAGCTTATCGGCCTTTTTTTATTAATTTTTCGTTATTTTTATAATCAGTTCGCGTTTCTCGACGAATATCCGTTGTTAAATGGAAAGAAAAAGCTTCGATTGATATTAAAATACGGGAAACACTGTTTACACGTGACTATGACGGACCGACTATTTCAATCGTGAAAATTAACAGGTTTTTACGTGTTGTTCTGGAAAATTATTTTGTTCATAAATTTTACAGGCAAAACCTCAATCATGCAGCTGTACATTCGAGGACAGGAGACGCACGTCGTCGACTGCGAGGCCAACGAGACCGTTGCACAAATTAAGGTTAGAAATTATCTACTGCACTTGAGTATTCAACAGATGCTTTTTTTGAAAAATGAACGATATCACTTTTGCAATGATAACGTTGCATTTTTATTTAGAGATTTTTAATTGTTGAAGAATATTGCATTAAATGATAACCTAACAATTGTATTTACCTGCAGTGTTAGAACGAGCAATAATGCAAAATTAAATGGAAACCTCAGGGAGTTAGGAGCAACTGAGGCTCCTAATTTATCATAGATTTCCAACAAATTATGTAGTTTTAAAAATATTAAGTATGTTTTTTTGAAGCACACTAATATTAAAATATATTGTTTACAGGCAAAACTTACAGCATTCCAGAATGTTGAAATTAACTTATTCTGCGCTGGCGTACCACTAAGTGACGAAACACTTGTTAATGAACTCACAACAGACACTCTTGAATTGAATATCCCACTTCTTGGAGGTAAATTCTTTAGATAAATAAGAGTTTACAAATTGTTAAAAGTAAATCTGTATTAATATAAAATTTTTCATTGCAGGTAAGGTTCACGGTTCACTTGCCCGTGCTGGTAAAGTGAAAGGACAAACACCAAAGGTTAGCATTCTATCAGTTTTTTATCCGTATGATTCTGAATTTACAATATATAACAATCACAGAAATGCTGTTAAACTATGAGTAAATTTTATTTTTCTGATGAATAACATTCTCTGAAAAAATTGGATTTCCATCTTCTTGCACTGTTTGATCTAAGCCATCTTCATCCAAATGAAAAATGGTAAAATAGCAGTGCAAGAATAAATAAACAGATTAAAGTGAACTATTGTGGTCTTACAAACTTTAGTTTTCATTCATCTGTGACAGTGTTTGTTAACTATTAATATTATTTTTTCATTTATGTATACAATACTGGATATTACTGTATTTAACATAAGTAATTATCTTTTACAGGTTGAAAAACAAGAAAAGAGCAAAAAGAAGACTGGCCGCGCTAAGAGGCGAATTCAGTTCAACCGCAGATTTGTCAATGTTGTACAGACGTACGGTCGACGACGAGGACCAAATGCCAACCCCAATTCATAAGGAATTAATATTCTGAATTAAATTTATAAGTAAAATGCATCGCGAAATTGTAATATTATATTTAAGATTCTAATAAATATACAAGTTCGTCTTGCAATCTGCGTTCTTTATTTTACATTTAAAAAATTTTAGATAATAAATTTGTAAATTCACAACTTTGTGTGTTCTTTATTTTCACAACATTGTGCAAATAAAGAACGCAGATTAAAAGACAAAGTTGTATACTTACATATACTACAATTTCGCGATGTTTCCAATACATAGCTTTCAAATAAATTAAAAGAAAAATTTTTATAAAAAATAATAAATATATTGCTATTAAATTGCAAGTTTTTTTGCTTTATTACTTATATGAATATTTTTGCATGAAAAATATTTTTTTTATGCAAGTAATATAACTAAAAAAATATTGTGGAATGGTGACTTTATTATTTGATATTATTTTAAATGTTATGTTTACTGTTTGTTATTGTTCAAAGTAAACCTATATTGAAAGATGAAGTTCTACAATCATTAAAATGTAGTATTTTAATATCTTAATACATATTACCACATAAAATCATTTAAAAATATCAAGGGTCAAGGAAAATCAGATTATTAAGAATTTAAGGAACAATTAATAAACAAAAAATTTGAACAAAATTATTTATTCAAGTTATTTCTAAAAATTAGCGAATATTTATAGAGATTTGCTTTAAGAATGAAATCTCATTTAAAAGGTCTAAATCACGTTCATTGCGCGTATTTAATTACTTTTCGTAAGATATATTTTGAGAGAGCCATTCTTTAAACGCAGAGAACACTTTATTCCACAAATCTGTAAATATTTTAAATAAAATACTCAAAATAAATGAAAAAATATTTTATTTGTACAGCATACAAAATCTTCATAGTAACGCGATTTTACAAAACAATACTGTGGAATAAGGTAATTCTTTACAAACTGGCAGGTGCATAATAATAGTAATAATAATAAAGAAAGTACGTAAATCTTGACGAATTTAAAGATGTGTACGCAAAAAATCGTAAAGATATAGTGAAAACGACATATACATTTCGCAACAATTGAATATTTCACTACTCTTTATAGTGACAATCTTATAAACAGTCGACAACTGCACGACAACCTTTCACGGCTACTTTTGTATAAAAGCGCTTTCATCTATTAGAAAATAAGATCGGAATCGATTGCAGGTCAGTGCCACATCCAACCTCCAAACAGGAGGATTATCCACGATTCACTCGAGCTAAATAATTTCTAATAACTTTAATTACAAAACTTTAATTTTCAAATTTTCGTCTTTTTCCAACGTCACTTTGGTGCAGAAGGAAACGATCCATGTCCACTCTTAATCGGTGTAATACCATTGTTTGCTCAATTAAAAATTAGTGAGCTATTTATTCTAATTTTGTTTTTGCCTGATATTTGGCTTATTAGTGTGGTTAATATTGTTCGTAGCGGCTCCATTGAGCTCTTCAGAAATATCCTCACTGCTGTCACTTCGAATATCTCCTGCCATCTAAAAACATTCAATTATTAAAAAGTAATGAGAAAACATGCATAACTACACTAAAAAATTTTCATAAAAAATAATTTACCAATCCAGCATTCAATGAATGAATGGCTATTTTCAGAATGAGATAAGTCCAAAAGGCATGTAGCATCAGCAGTAAACTCAGCAGTGAGTTGAAAATGTAATAAGCTGGGAACATTGGCAATAACTTTGGTGCTTCAACTGAAGTGCTGAAAATTTTACATAGGTGTTATTATTAATAACAAATTATTTTTGTATGCATGTGTATAGTTATCAATTACCTGTAGATTATCCAGAATGGAAATATACCCATTCTTGTTACAATCCACACAATTGTCAAAACTCCAAACAGAACATCACAAAGCCTTTGATAATTTGCATATTTTGCCATTTTTGCAGCCTAAAATTTAAAAACATAACTTTAGAAAATAATAATTATGTATTGAAAATAAACAAAATCTTATTTACAAAATAACTTACTTCCAAAAATATATCAGCACTATCATGAACTAAGAGTACAAGAGATCCAATCCTCGTAAGATTGCCAACCCAAGAAAAGCACATGAGAACAATTGTTGCTATATGATGTATGAACATCTGCCAAAAATCTTTTCGCTTAACATCAAAGAACTGGGAAAAGCTCAAAGACCAATAGAATGACATTGATATCATATAGTACCACCACACATCATTAGATACAGCATGGTAAGGATAATCGTAATAACAATGATTAATGTCCCACAGCCATGGTTTGTTCCATAAAATACATAGGCCTAAGACAAAGGCAAATACATAATATGCGCATCTCCAGCTGCTTTCACAAAATTTAGTTAATGTTGAAGGTTTGTCTTGAGCACGCCTCAATCTCAACCACCTTTCCACTTTTCTTTCTGTCCAATCTAACTGCTTTGCAAGAGCAGTTATCTGCAATTAATATATTCAAGAATAAACTTATTGAATAAACTGCTTTAAAGGTGATGAAGAAAACTGGTGATTTTGCAATAAATCAGTACCTGTTTTTGTTTAATTTTCTTTCCAGTATAAGCTTTATCTAAGATTGGATTGGGTTGTGCCTTTTTTGTTCTTGCTCCTTTTATACCTAGACTTCTTCCAAATGGTGAAAAACAGAACCTGCAAGTAAAATATGATTTTATATATTAAATGTTTTGCAACACTTTTCATCTACAACATTAATATTTAAATATAAATTTAATCAGGAAAAGAAATGGATTTCTTAATATGCTGAATTCCAATGATAATAGTAATCATTAGCTGATAGGTCATAAGGTCTTTACTCGAATCAATAAAATAAAAATTCTATTGATTTCTTTTAATCTACAAATAAGCATAGTATGTGTGTAATATAAAATAAATGCTACTCAGCAAAATTTAAAAGTGTAGATTATATAATTTAATACAAATGATACTAAGAGTTAAGGCAAACTAGACTTTATATAAGAATGTTTATCTGATGCTTCTCCAATAGATAAAAACAAATCAAACAAAGAATCTATATATTTTGAGTTCTGAATTAGATTTTTTTCTTTTTTTTTAATTTTGTAACAATCTATAAATAAAAAAATTGTTGAATTGGTGAGAAATTGATATAAATTACTGAGCAAATAAAAATAATCTACATCTGTGTGTAATAAACTGTTTTCAGATAAATCAGTTCCACCTTCTGGTCAAAGTCTAAGTAATAAAATTAAAAAAAAGAATAACAATATAACTCTTAGCTACCCAAGGTTTAATTGAATGCCAAGAGGCACAGAACAATGTTGCAAGGATAAAAATTTTCGAAATAACAAAAGTTGAATAAAAAACATTATCAGTGGCCAAACTATTTTCTTGATTATACATGATAAGTGATGGTGAGTCACTTAAAAAACCGACAGCTCAGAGAGCCGTTAAATTCGTGCCGCTACGTAATACATCGCGTCGAAATGAGCTTTCTGTAAAAAGTAAATACAATGTAATCGATAGACCGAAAAAAAATGTATTATCAGTCGTCGAAAAAGTTAAAAAGAAAAAAAAAATACGATCGATATTAAAAAAAAAATTCAAGCTCTCGATCTTGGACAAAAAAAAAACAAGCCCTCCGCTCTGCGGTATTCTCCAATAAAACTCTTGGCAAATTGGCATGATTATAAGGGCCCAAAGGGGGATTAAGCATTAAAAGGCCATCGTCAACAAAGCTCTCCGGAGTCGCGAACAAAACCGGGCTGCACTGGAGAGAGAGACAGACAGACAGAGAGGGAAACCGGGTTATCCTGTGGTCGAATTAATCCACGGGATTTGTTCGCGGCTCGAGGCAGCGTAAATCGCGCGTGACTCCTTTTAAGGACGCGCACACCGCGTGCGTATGAACCAGCAGGCCCGAGGGGGCCAGTTTGATATCGATGTGTGTATGCGCGTCGACTGTCACGGCACCTAACCTACAAGAGAAAGCACGAGGACGCGGCTCCCCCGGCGAAGAGGTGCTTGGAAGGTCCTGGAGGATCGACAGTTTCGACGTAAGGATCGTTGCGTTGACCGAGCGGGGGAAGGGGAGTAACGTATGAAGCGCGAGATACAGTCGCTCGCATACCTCTCGAGGGCGTATCGTAGGACGAGCACGAGCAAGGCCATCGGAATGGGGTAGATGAGATGCCGGTGGTCGACGTATTTGTTCTCGGGCGTCGGGGCGATGTCATCCCAGGTGACGTTCGGCGGCAGCCAGACGTCCGGCGACCAGAAGATCCGGGAGAAGTTTCGCGCGAGGTCCATGCTGCGCTCTGCAATTGCCGGGGAGAGGGATGCAGGAGAGAGATCGGCTCCTCGGAGAAGCGGCCAACGACGAGTCCTCGGAGTTTATCGAGCAGCGAAAGGGGCGTCTCGAGGAGTAGGAGGGGGCGCGCGCAGTACTGCTGCTTCTTTATCGGGCAACTGTCTCCTCGTCGTCGTTGTCTTGGTCGGCGGGGCCGTGGTCAGAGGCTGCGCGCCGGCGGCGATGAGCCGGCGTCCGTCTGCTGCTGCTGCCGCCTCCGCTGCTGGACTCGTTGTCGGGTTAACGTGCAGCCTGCGCGTCCGAGAGGAAGCAGGAGGCACGGCGCAGCACATGTAGACGCGCGCTTACTCGCGCGGCCCGCAGCAGTGTCCCCTCGCCACTCCGAGAGCACTCTTTCTTTCTCACTCGCACTCTCTGCCGCTGCTGCTACGCGTTTAACACGTTTATATATCTCCTCCGTACTCTCTGCGCTACACCTATGGATTCTATCCTCGTATGTACGCACCGCGTACGTACGTACTCTCCTCCTCCTCCTCGTACGGTGTCTCTCGCTCGCGCACTGCGCCGACACCGCCGCCGCAAACGTACTTCAACTTCTTCACTATCGGAGGCCCCCCAAAGAGGAGCACTCACTCGCTCTTTCTCTCTTACACGCACACACAGCGCCCCAAAGCCCAAGCCGCAATAAGCAGCAGCGCAGCGCGGTAATATACAGTACACAGCGGGCTCTTATGCCTTACGTCGTCCCTCTCCTCTACCCCGCGCACCCATATACTCTTTCCCGGCTCTCTTCCCCCGCGCGCATGTACCCCCTCTCGCTCTATCTCTTTTCTCGCGAGCGACGAGTCGCAGCAGTCAACTGTCTCGCTTTCTCTCTCGCACACCCGCCGTTTTTTTGTCGTGCGGCCGCGGTGGGGGAAGGGCGACAGAGGGGCGGCGGCGTCAACTCTACTCCTCAACAACGTCGAGGAAAGGGTGGGGGGAGAGAGCGAAACACCGCAGGCGTGCGGCGTGCGCTCGCTGCGCAATGCCCACCCGCGCGCTTCCACCCCTATATTCTCCTCCGTAAACCACCCCTCTAACCGTTAACGTACATTACACACACCCCCGTGGCGCTTCTCAAGATACGACGCTCTCTCTTTCTCTCGTCCCTTGGCACGTGTTTCGTACGGCCGGCGCTACACGCCGCGTCCTAATGACGAGGGAACGAGGAAGAGCGTCTCTGTTTTTCGTCTTTTTGCGCCGTGATGCACACGTGTCCAGTCCAAGACTCGTAATAGCCGGAGAAAATCTTGGCCGATGGCCTGCTTCGTTTTTTTTTCTTTTGCTGCCCCTTTTCTCAAGAGATGCTACTTTGCGGGCGTGACAAGACGTGTGCGACTCACTCGTAAGGCTTCGCCGTCTTGAGCCGTTCGCTCTCCTTTCTTTTCCTTTTTTTACCGCCCGCGGTATGTACGTGTGTTTGTGCCGAGGCGGGGGAAGGTACTACGAGTGTACTTTTGCCGGTATCCGTTGCTCGAGGGCCTCTTACACACACACACATCAGACAGAGAGTCAGGGTAGGGCAAGCTGCAGTAGCTCTCTTCTCGATTTATCTTTATGAACTTGAATGGACTCGGTCATCCGATTAGTGTACAATTATCGAGTCTGCAGCTGGGGCTTGACCGGAGAGGTCGTTAGCATTATTCATATTTATTATTTATTTCGTTTTCTTCTTTTTTTTGTTCTCTCTCGTTAATAGCACCCTTCGATTCCGACATCCTTCGTTTGTTTTACCGGCGCGCGATCGCCAAGCGCGTATGATGTTATATAAAGGGTCAAAATATAGCGACAGGGCAAGGGGGTAAAGCGAGATAGGTGTGTAATTAGGGAGCGACAACGTAATGTAGAGATACGTGGGAAAAGCCGAATCGGAAATCCGCCTTATCTCAGGCCGCTTCTTTATTATTCGTTTCAAAAACATTGAATTTCATATTTATCAAATAGTGATACTTATTTGCAGAGCTCGCGGGTTATTGTAATTATATAGCAGGAGAGATAGAGAGAGAGAGCCTTATCGAAGCTCCGCTTTTCTTTTTTTTTTCTCTCCCTTTTCATCGTCAATATTTGGACTTGGCGGTCAAGCTGATTCAGCAACGGGAGAGAAATTAAAAAAGTAAATAATACACGCGTGCGCGGATTCGATAAAATCGTGTAAATTTATATATGCCAATAGCCATCAATCAAACGGCTTATAATCGCGAAGAAATGTTTTTACTCGATTGATCCGAGTAATCGTTTTTCTTTTTCTCTCTCTCGGCGCTTTTTAATATTTTAATTATAAGCTCATATTTTTAGACGATATCTTCTTGCGAGTTATGCTCTCTTGCGCGACAAATTATCTCCTGCACTTGCGCGCGTCAAGTAAATTATTATCTTTTCTCCTTTCTTCAAAAAATAAATACCGTATGGATTTTCCGAATATCTATAAGTTTACATAGTAATTCGGGTGCAGAGAGCAGCGAAAGGAAAATTCAATCCGATCGCTACTGTTTCCAATAAGTACCGATAACTTTAGAGATTCGCTATGAGATTACGATCGATCGTCGTCATTGGTTAAAAAAAGAAAATAATCTGATTTTCGACGAGCGGGAGGCATAACTAAATTCCTTCGAGCGAGAGAAACGATTTCGTCGATCGGACTTATCCGAAGTGGTATTCTCGTAATCTTTTGTATTATCTTACAACCTTGATAATGTTATCGGTTGGAAAAAAAAAGAAGAATGAAAAAAAGAAGAAAAAAAACGATGTTCTTACAACAAACGCACGGCTAACGTGTCGCGAAGGTATATAGCCCATATAGGTAATTGATACGCACACCCGAGGCGTTTCCCAACGTCAACATATACATTTCCCAATCCGGCATTCCTTCATATTAACGCGTCCGGCGAGCATCGACAATGTTTTTTTTTTCATTTTCCTTTCACCCCGTTTAGCGTGAAAAATTAATCTAGATCGATCGCTATTATAAACGCATCGGCAGAAAATTCAGGCTGATATAATTACGAAGGTCCAATTTCACGAAATCAAAACAGTGAGTTTGTGTGTACGTATGTGTTTATACGAGAGAATACGATGTGTATATAGCGCGGATACGTATATATCGCATATATAGCGAGTTTAAAAATATACGGCTTATGCTGTGGAACACGTCGAAGCTTCGAATAATAGATTTTCAACCTACTTTTTTCGTACGATCCTTCGCGTCTAAATTTACAGCGATCGCGTGAATAAAAAAGAACGAAAAACAAAGAAGAAAAAAAAAGATTGAGAAACCAGGCGTAATCCGACGAGGCGGGCGGCTCTTTCCTCGATCTCTCTCTCTACGTCTTATCCAACCTTATCGTCGTCGTCGCTGCCGCCGCCGAGCGTTCGGGCCTAATCATAGCCGTTAGCGCGAAAACGTTACTTATCAGATAAAATATATATGTATATATATATAAATATATAAGTCTCGTCGGGTTTGGTAAAGAACGACGCGACACACGGTGATACTCAGCCAGAGCACACACACGATAGATATATACACACGGGGGAGTCCCGATAGCCGGTTCTAATTTTAAATCATGCCTCCTTCGGGACGTGTGTGCGGCTCGAGAGGCACAATTTCCGGTATAGCACAATGGTAGGGAGTAAGAGAGAGGGAAAGAAAAAAAAATAACCGGGCAGTACATAGCGCTGAAGAGGGTGGGGGGGGGAAGAGAGTTATACCGGGGGCTATCGATTCCGAGAGTGAGAGAGAGGCTGCATTATTGCGCGGCGCCGAACGGCCTCTCTCCTATGTACACGCTCAACTTGGCCAGCTTGGAAAGGAGCGCGGTGGACACACGTTGATCATATACGCGTGTGTATAAGTACGTACGAGAGCGTATATGTCACACGACACACGCGTGCGTCACGCACCCACATGCCCGAGGTCAGCCGCAAGCACTCTCTCTCGAGAGAAAGAGTGTCGCACGCGACGTTTAACTGTAACCGACGCGAGAAGTCTCATTTTCGACCTTCCCCTCCTTCTTCTTCCTATCCAACCTACCGCCCACTCATCCGTCAACCCCCCCTACTTTTCCCCCCCAACCCTTATACCCCCATCGATTTTTTTTTCTATTTCTTTCTTTCTTCCTCGGTATAGGGGTAAAACCGATGATTTCATCATTTCTCTCTCCGACACTATTACACGGAGTTTTACTGATGGGATTCGTTGTACACTTTTAGTTGATTTGGACGATGATCGTTTCTGTTTTTCTCATATACTTTTCCTCGTTCTTTTTTCTACTTTAATCTTGTTTTTTTCGTCGTATAGTACACAATTATCGTCGACCGGTTAGTCTTGATTACATATATATAAGGATGTGTTTATCAACGATCGCACGAGGTTATTCGTCTACCTCGTTTTCGATAACGATCTTTCTCCGCCTATCTGCTCGGGATCGGCTACGATCCCGTATTTTCGGAAACGAACTGGCGGAATTCGCTGTCGTTTTGAAACTAAAGCGATTGAAAATCGTAATAATGAAAAAAAAAAGTAAAAACGAAGAAGAGGACATATTTTCTTCGTATACAGCGTTATATAGAGCAGGAGACGAGTCGGTGTCGCGGGCGCGAAAATAAATAGCCAAGAGAGCGCTTCGTATTGTAGAAAGCATACAAGTTAAAGCGCATAATTAACCGGCTCATTTATTATCCGGCTGTATAGGCCGGGGGGCTATTAAAGAAATGATGACCAGAATGTAGATTAGAAGCGCGCGCGTTTACCCCGTTATCAATCGTCCGATTATTGCTCCGGCGCACGAACAAAGACATTGCTCGCTCTCTCGCTTTCTCTGTGCGTGTGCGTATATGAGTGAGCTTTACGTTCATATTGTCGTTGTCGTATACCTATATACCGCACTAATATAACCGGCCGGTATGATTGTATATAGATATACAGCTTTACGTAAACGTTTGCCCGTAGTGATAATGTTAATGACGCAATTTTAGCGTGACGATGCGTTTATATGACCATTGCTATATATATATGATTGCGTTTTTTTTTCTATGGGTTGAATTTGTTGATGAATTTTTAAACGGCGTGGCACTGGGATTCCTTATTCGGGGTAATTTATCGTTGGTACAATTCGCGAATTGTTTTTGAATTTGTTCATCGCGGCGCGTTTGATCCTCTGTATGACTTTTTTGTAGCGGCCGTTAACCGGGAAATGCCGTTACGAGGCATATTGAGATTCTTTTTATGTCTATACGGTCCCGACGTAAACTAATGTACTTTTAAATAAAATGCCGGAAAGGCTGATATTGGCTTTAGATAAAATAAATAAATAATAGTCAATCTAGATGTAAATGACATAAATTAGTTCAAATCGCAGTTTTTACTTAATAAGATAAATAATAAGGACTACTGGCTTCAATCGGAATATTATTTACAATATGGATTGCATTGATATTTTAAACTCTGAAGTGTTTTAGCAAATTTAGAAAGTACTATCTATACTCTTCAGAGGAAGCGAGTGAATTGTATTATTAATTTTCCCTGGGAATTTTAAATGCAGATGACTCTTCGGTTGCTCATTTCCGGGACCTGCGCAATATGATGTGTAAAGTGTAACATTTTGATGAAAAAGAAAAGAAAAGAAATTAAGTTACATTAAAATAGGTAAACTATAATACTTTTGTACGGGAATTAAAAAAAAATTAATTTTTTTAAACTTATAAATGCACGTATGTAGATTACCGTTAAAAATAACCGCGAAAGACGTGTTCATTTAAAAATAATAATGAAAATCTATAATTCAATTATCAGCCTCCGATGTTTTTACGCCCACGTACCGTTACTGTAATTATAATCGTACAGAGATAACCAGGAATGAAAATTTACTCGTAAATGTAACGCCAGCAGATGAGCAAGTGGTGTGCAGGAGACGAACGTGTATGCGTGGGCGGAATTTCGCGTGTCGTTGACGAAATGACAGCTTTATTGCCGAATAGCAGTCGACAATCGACTTAACGTCATCCGGGCGAGCCGGACCCTCGCGATGATAATATACAAGTGTAAGTGAATGTATGATATACACCCGCGATACGTATATCCTGTGATATTTTGTAGTCTGCTACTACTGTGTGCAACAACGTAGCAAAAATATTGCAGCTCTGCAGCAAAGGCTTTGCTTTGGTAATCTCGTCTTTTCATCATACACATACACACATATAAACACTGCGGAGAAAAGAGCGACTGGCAACAAGCACAAATCATCGCTCTGGATTTTGGCTTGACTTTGCAAAGCAACAACTCTCGCTCAGTTTCGCAGAGCCAAGCAGACCCATCGTTCTCGATGTGGCCCTAATTGCCGAAAGCTTCGACGATGGCTTTTCTCGAAGTAAGCTCAAGCTGTCAAATCGTGGCTTGATTGACTATTACTTTTTTTTCCGCTCCTTAAAAACAAAAAACATAAACATAACCTTAATGTTTTGTTCGCTTACAGTGGCGTCGTTTTAATTTCTTTGATCTCAAGAAGGATGTCGATTCTGGAAAGATAGCTGAAGCACTTGGGGTAAGTTTTGCGCTTACAAACAGCAACATGTAAAATGAACGTCTTTTAAGTTTGTCGTTGTATGCTGTTAAAAGGAAGCCCAAGTTACTGCAGCAACGAGTGGCAATGGGCACTTGGTATTTGGCGACAACTCTGGCAATGTACATTTGGTTAACCGGCAGTATGAAATAGTTAGCTTTAAAGCTTACGAAAACACGTTAACAGCAGCCCAGCAAGTGCAGAACTCCACGTTTCTCTTCACTATTGGTGTAAGTTGAATCATTTGATAAATTAATCAAAGATTGAAATCAATGAAATAAACAATAATTTTTTATTAATTTAATAATAGGAAGATGAGCCAGGATGTAATCCAACGATTAAAGTTTGGAACTTAGCAAAAAGGGACAAACAAGGGTGTCCACTTTGTGTACGCATTAGTAGAGCAATACCCAGTTATAAGGCTGTACCAACAAGTGCATTATGCATTCATTCAAGTTTAACTTTAATGGCAGTGGGATTTGAAGATGGTTCTATTATGCTATATAGGTATGAGGATAAAAATTTACTTTTATTTTTGTAATATAGCAAGTAATCTTTAAAATGATTAGAGTATTAATAATGTATTTAAAATTTGTGATCTACAGAGGTGATTTGACAAGAGAAAGAAAGAATAAAATAAAAGTTTTAAAAGACAGTAGCTCAATGATTACTGGACTGGCTTTAAAATCAATAGGCAAACAAACATATTTGTTTGTAGTAACTACAAACAGTATTTATTTGTACAACATAACAGTTAAAGATAAAGAGTTTAAAACTTTTTTGGATAATATGGGTTGCTCAAAAAGATGTAGTATCCTAGCAGAATCCAAGCAAGATAGTCATTTTATGATTGGCCGTAATGAAGTAAATTGTGCTCTATTTATCACTATTTTTATTATTTTAATTTTTACTTATCTCTTTAATTGAAACAGCAAATTTGCTTTCCAGGCTGTATATTGTTACACTCCAGATGGCAGAGGACCATGCTATGCTGTAGAAGGTCAAAAAATCATGTTGGAATGGTTTAGAAGTTATTTAGTAATTATAGCTAAAGATGTTGGAAATGTTCACAGAACAACAGTATCAGCTAAACCAAGGTAAAACTTACATGGCTGTTGTACTTTTGTTGCAAACTACAAACCAAAATTTTATAAAAATTTTAGCACAATAGAACCAATACCTCCTGGAGCTGATAAACATGTTATTACAGTTCTTGATATACAAAATAAGTTTATTGTATTTTCTGCATCTATGCTGTCAGTTCAAGCAGTATTGTCTGAGTGGGGAGGATTTTTTGTATTAAGTGGTGATTGTAAGTTATACCATTTAGATGAAAAAGATTTACAATCAAAATTAGCTTTATTATTTAAAAAAAACTTATATGATGTTTCCATAAGGTAATTTATATTCATTTAAATTTGTCAGGTTAAATTAAAGTTTCTTAAGTATTGCTATTTTACAGACATTTTCATTTATTTTTACAGAATAGCTAAAAATCAGCATTATGATGCTGAGGGCCTTGTTGATATTTTTCGACAATATGGTGATCATCTTTATTCTAAAGGTGATCATAATGGTGCAATAGAACAGTATATTAAGACAATAGGAAAACTTGAACCATCTTATGTTATAAGAAAATTTTTGGATTCTCAACATATAGACTATTTAACAACATATTTGCAAGCATTACACAAGCAAGGACAAGCTACTGAAGATCATACAACTTTGTTATTAAATTGTTATACAAAGCTAAATCATACAGACAAATTAAAAGAGTTTATCATGGTAAAAAATTAAATTATATGTATTGCGATTGAAAAATGTTGCGCAAGCCGAAAAATTTAAGTTTAATTTTGTTTTGTAGACAAAAGATCGTGAAGTAGACTTTGATGTTGACATAGCTATTAAAGTATGTCGTCAAGGTTCTCCAGAAGATGCATTGTTACTAGCACAAAAACATGGAAAACATGAGTGGTATCTTCGTATTCAAATAGAAGATAAAAGTGAATATAAGAAAGCTTTAGAGTATATAGGTACATTGGAATTTGAAGAAGCAGAAATGAATATGAAAAAATATGGAAAGATTCTCATTGAAAATATTCCTAATGAAGCCACACAGTTTTTAAAAACTCTTTGTACACACTATGTACCTACCAATAAAACTACATTAGAAAAGGTATGCTTTTTATTATTTTTCTAGGTTCAATAAAGTTTTCTAAAATAAAACCATTTTTAGGAACAATCCCTTCAAGATAAAGCTAATCCTGAAGATTTTATACATTTATTTTTGAACAACTCTGAAAGACTTGTAGAATTTTTAGAATATTTAATAAAAAGTGATAGCAAGTGAGTGTATTATTTCTATGAATTATGTTACTAAAACTTGTATTTATAATGTCATGATTTTTAATTAAATATTTATTGTAACAGGTGGAGTACAGCAGTTTATAATGCTCTTGTTGAACATTATCTACATGTTTGGTCATCATTAAGTGATGATAAAACGAAACTGCAGTATGAGCAAAAAATAATTCGTCTGTTGCAAAGTGCAAATGCTTGTTATGATAAAGACCAAATCTTAATATTGTGCCATCAACATAATTTCCGGCGAGGGGTTCTACACTTATACGAAGAAAGAAAACTGTAAGAATTACATTATTTATTTAAAATGGAGTATTTTTTTGTTTTACTTTATTGTTGTAGTTTTAATAAAATTCTTTTTACAGTTACCAAGAAATACTACAGTATCACTTAAGAGAAGGAAACAGTGAACAAGTTTTAGCTACATGTAATAAGTTTGGTCATCAGGATCCTAATTTGTGGATTCAAGCTTTGTGGAGTGTTGCTTGGAATAAAAATACACCACCTAAATTGCTTTCAGACATTCTTGATTACATAGGTGAAAGAATTGTTGAAATTTCTAATGCTATATCTTTTTTCATTACATGTGTTTAATTTTTTATATATCTTATTTGTACAGCTAAAGAAAAATTATTACCTCCATTAATGGTAATAGATGCACTCTCAACATCATTCACATGTACCCTGGGGGATGTTAGAAATTATTTAAATAGTGTTCTGAGACAAGAACATGAGCAAGTTCAGTCAGATAAGGAGTTAATTGAAAAATATAGAGTTGATACTGAAACACTAAGAGAACAAATTAAATCTATAAAAACAAGCACCATTATTTTTCAAGGATCACGTTGCAGTGCTTGTCATCATCAATTGGAATTACCATCTGTACATTTTATGTGTCAACATTCTTATCACCAACAGTTAGTATTATTTTTTAAGTAGTAGCAGCAAATAAAAATATCTAATAAAAATTATAAATTTTTCCATTACAGTTGTTTTCAAAGTTACTCAGAAAGTGAAAATGAATGTCCAGCATGCTTGCCAAATAATAAAAAATGGCTTGACATCATCAAAGCTCAAGAGCAATCAAAAGATCTTCATGAAACTTTTCACAGTTTGTTAGATAGAGCAGAAGATTCGTTTTCATTGGTAGCAGATTACTTTGGCAGAGGAGTTTTTAAAAAACTTATGCTAGTTACAGAATGGCAACACTTACAAGCTAATAAAATTGAGACAAAAGTTACTAAAGATGAACAATCAAATTACAATGTTTATGGTCCAGGAGCAGAAGCTAAAATTCGATTAACTGAAGGAAAAAATAGTACTCTCGGTAAAACATCAAGTTCTAATTTCTTTGTCCGCGATACATACTATATTTCATAATAAAATTTACACTTCAAATTTATTGCAGTAAAAAATGAGCGGCGCACTGGAAAGGACATATATACTACTCCATCGACAACTGGAGATTTATTACGAACGTTAAATAAACACGACATTTATTCCTCGTCATTGGAAGCTAATATAACTGGAAGTGGTTTTTCAACACCACAAACGAATTCAAGAAAAGGATCTCCGGTGCCGATTCGTGAAACTAGAATATTTAGTCATACAACTCCAAAATCATCACCAGCTGAAAAAGCTTTCATTGCTCCAAAAACACCTATAGTGCCAGCAAATCCTTTTGTTGAAGAATACGATGAATCGAAAAACCCGTTTGCTCAAGATGATAATGATGAAGATAGCAAAAATCCATTCAAAGATGATAATGATGATTATGATAAAAATTTGAATCCATTTTCAAGTTAACTTTTGATAGGTTTATTATAATTTATATAAAATTTAATAGTAATATTTTTTATGTTTTTATTTACTTTATTAAGTAATAAAATTTTTTTTTATAAATAGTATCTTAAATTTTATGTATTAAACTAAAAAAAAATTAATTTACAATATTTGTACATACACATGTGCTTGTATAAAAAAAGAAAAGTTTACAAATAAAACTGAAGATAAAACTATGTTATGCACTTAAATATTACTATCCCTATGTTTTTTCCATACACATATTTTTTTACTTATTTTAAAAGAGTTCAAAGTATTTACATTTACTGGCTCTTTAACTATTGGAGTAGCTACCATAAGAAATTGCTCTGTACATTTAGGATTATAAAAATCAGATAACTTAGGTACAATGTCTTTATCTCTAGGTTCTGGATCTTTACTGCGCATAAGTCTTGTTGGAAGTTGATCATCTTCAACAGATATATTAATCAAGTTTTTATATACAGATTCACAAGGAGGAAAATCTAAGGCTGCTGAAACCTAAAATGTAAATTGTATTTGTGTAATTATTTTACTGTTATTTGAAATAAAACAAAATAAGCTTACCTTTCCATTTATGAAATTTTTATAGTTAGGAGGCAAATTTTCATAATCAGGAATTACTTTTTCTTTCTCCAAAGTCTTTAATTTTTTTATAACAGATATTGTTGAGTTATATTCTGGATGTGATAATAAATCATTAGATACTATACTTTTCCTTTGACTTAATTTTGAGTGCTCACAGTCAGCTATGGATTTTTCACAGAGTGGAGCTGCCTTTACAGAAATTTTTGTATTGCTACCAGTAATATTAAATAATGACTTTTTATGCCCAAAAGCTTGTGTTATTTTTTTAGGAGTTTTATTCAAAGATTGTGATGTTTTAAATTTAGCACAAGGCATGACTTGTAATTTTTTAATATTAATTGTTTTCTTTGCTACATTTTTAGAAATACAACTTGATTTAGGATTTGTAGTGTCTTTTAAAACATTTGGCACATCAGGTAATAAAGAATTTTTCTTATCCTTAGAAGGCACAAAACTTTTTGAACAATTTTCTTTGTTTTCTGCTTCAGAAGTTTTAGGTAATTCGCATCTAGAAATATTTCTTGCTTTATTAAACACAGTACTAGCAGATTTTAAATTTTTCAAATTTGTATTTTTATTGACAAGGCTTACGTCTTCAATGTTTTTGTCTGATACCTTTGATTTTGTAGAATTCTTTAGATCTTTAATAATTTGTCCACCATTGTCAATATTATCATTGCTACTACTTAGGCTTGGCGAATGATCATTATTATGTTTAATATCTGAACTTCCAAAAATATCACTTTTCTTGTAAATGAGATTGTTTTTGTCAGCATTGCTCTCAGGCATTTGAAATTTTACATCACAGTCATTGTTTGTATTGTCATGTGCTTGTACATACTGATCAATATAAGCATTACTTGTTGATGACAAAGGTTTTGATGATATGCTAAGCTTACGCAAGTCAATTTCTATGGGAGATTCTTTTGCATTTCCTTGATTTTCTCGGGCGTCTTTTATTACTATATGCCTGCCACTTTTCGAAACTTTTAACGGATAATTAGCAGGTTCAATACTTTTGATCTTGATTTTATTCTTAACGTCTTTGTCAACCTCAACTTTCTCTTGATCCGTAACTAGGCTAGATTTTGTAAACCTTACTTTTGGTGGTTCCATTTATGCTAGTCTCGAATTTAAAGACGTTGTCGTACACTTGTTGCAGTGCAATTTTTCAATTAAATAACAAGCAAAATATCATTCGTTTTTATTAATTTAAATAAAGTTGTTGACATCAAAATAAAAAAAAAACGCGCAAAATTCAAATAAAATTTTCATAAAGCAAAACATTGACGAAGTCGGCAGTTGAATGTCTAGAAAAGGAATATTTGTTTCTATTGTAGCCATTTAACGATAATAAAAACAATTGTACTTGAATTGCGCATTCTATTAAACTATAAATCAAATTTGTACGCTTACAAATCTTTCTTATAATTTGAAAATTAAATCCAGACGTTTGAAAACTTTCCTTGTCAAAACAGTAAAGTAGTAATTATTCAATTTGCAACGTTAATAAGTAGATAATTGTATTAAATTTACATTTTAAAATGAAATATAAACTTTCTGTTAAAAATATAAATTGGTCATTCCAGATTTAATTACTTGAAAAATGTAAAGGGCAGTTCAACTTGCACTGCAACGACGACTAAAAGGTGTCTTAAAGATGATCAAAAAAAGTGACTTATAACAAATTACTTTCAAATATTCGGAAGTATAACTGGGCTGTTTGAAAAGTAATAGCGTAATTTAATTTATTTATTAAAATTGTAATTAAAGAATAGTTTATCCACTTAAAAACAAATGCGTGTTTTTTAAATGTAAATAATTATCATGATAATAAAAATTTGTAATAATTTTGCGAAACCCGGCTTACTGACTTTCTGACATTTCTAACGTGTCTGTACTTGTAGAAAACCTCTTTTTCGCGTTATTTACTATCATCACGATATACACGCGCTATGATTTAGGATATTATTCCAAGAAGATTCCAACCTTTGTGTTTGCCTCAATCTGTTACAGGAATACGCCTGTAAACTTTGATGTTATTCATCAAAACCATTTCATTATATAAATGTACTTTTTTTCTTCTTAGGAAATTGAAAAATTAAAAAACTCTAGTTTGTATCATGAACAGTATGCCTTCCACAAACTCGTTTAGTCATAAGGTATACAAATTATAAACTTACTTTTTTAATTTTCTCTATTTTGATAATGTTATCTTAAAGCATTTTTAATTTGTCAATTTAATGAAAGATGTTAATTGTTTACCCATAAGAGTAAAATTTTGGTTATGTTTCTTAGAACCCAGAACAAAAACCCTTAGAAGACTTGCAGATAGAGATTAAAAATGTTGGTGTGACTAAAACTATTCCAGCTTTGGTAAAATATTAAAATTTAAATAATGACATTGAAATAATAAAGGCTTGAAAAGTACTTTATGTAATTAAAATGTTTGCAGGATAAGTTTTGGGCAGAAAAACGATATTTTCTGACATATGAAGCACCCAATTTGGTTCATGAAAATGGAAACGTTATTATTGGTGCTAAAGAAAGATGGCTTGAACTTACAAATTTGATTTTGGATGATTTAAATTGGTTGCTTAGATTACCCTTTTATAAGTAATATTTTTTTCTTTGTACTTTAATACTCTGTACTGACAATCATAAAATTTATTCTTGATTTACATTTAAAAATTATTATGCTTTCAGATTTTGGTCCAACATAATCCACAATCCATCAATTGTAGATTCTATTATTATTTTTTTGCAAGAAGCTCCAACTCCTTATACTAAAGACAATTTTCCTAATGATCAGGAATTAAGAGAACAGTTTGATAAACTTAGACAAAAAATATTAATAGTATTTGCTAGGCTAGTGAGTAATAAAGAAAGTCCATATGAGTATATTAGTTCAAGAAAGTTTGCAAATTTGTTGTATAACAAATACATCATCACAATCCCAATTTTAATGGATTTGTGCCAACAGTATGGCAGAGATAATAGAAAAGTAATAGAAATAATTATAATTAGTGTGTTTACTATGCAAACAAATTATGAAGAAGATCTTGAAAAAACTGTAATTTTTATGGTTGAGGTAAAATATGGTTTTATAAAGTTTTGGTTATTTACTAAAATTTCTTTTACAAATAATAATTTTGATAATTTAGGCTTTACAAAATATTGAAAAGAGATTTGAAGACTGTCCAATTAATCAACAAGGAAAAGCAGTGCCACTCTCTGAAAGAGGGGGTGCAAATGTAGAAATAAGTTTAATTGATTTAGAAGATCTAATTCTGTATTTAATTGATACAGTATCTACAGTACACATTTTTATTGATATATACTCACCTGCTATCAAACACTTTCAAACAGATCATTTTTTGGAAAAGTACAAATTTAGATTTAAAATATTTAAATAATGTCCCTAATACAATAATTATATTAATAATTTGTTTTAGATTAATTACTGTTTATAACCACACTATACCTGAAATGTACAAAAGATTAGTAAGCTTAAGTTTAGCTTTGGAAGATAAAATAGAAAAATATTATTATTTGAAACATTTTCTTGATGTTACAAGAACAGAATTTCTACAAGTTTTTAGAAAAATTATTCATTACAGTATTCAAAAAGTTGTTGATAATAAGTAAGTTTGTTTAATAATTCTTGAAATTTACAATTACAATAAGTTTTTGTATTGATTTCAGAAATAATGACATTTCTCAAACAGAAAGGGAGAAAATTGTAGATGATTATTTAAATTGTTTAAGCTTAACTTTATGTGAACCAGAGTTTATTAAGGATTATTGCAATCTTTATCCAATAGGAGATGATCTTGAAACATTACTTGAAGTTTATCCTGAATTGTATCCTTTTTTAAATTTGTTTAATATTAAAAATATATTTCAAATACTATGATTCAAAAAGAAAATCTTAGAAAAAATAATAAAAAAAGTTTTTAAAAACATCACTTTTTAGCATATATTCCTTAAACTTTCAATTAAGAAATACTGTTAAATCTGAATTTATTCTTGAGTCTATTTATAGAGTTATAAATGAGTCAAATGTTGAAGAAGTTGGAGCTAATGTTCCAACTTCTTCAGTAGTTCAGATTGAGTTTGTAAGTAATGTTTTCAATGATTATAATTCAAATTAAGACTTCAATCTATATCTAGAAAATCTTATTAATTAATGAAAATGAAACTTTTACAACAAAACATTTTAGAAAAGTCTGGGTATGTTCCAAAGAGATGAAAATACTAAAAGCACTGAATCAACAAATGAAGTAATTCAATCTGAGGCATCAAATGCCAGTTGCGAATCTAATATAAATATATCACCTCTAATTGTAAAAGTGAAAGAAATATTTTCTGATCTTGGAGAAGGATTTATAGAGGTATAAACTTTTTACATTTTCCATAATTGTATTCAATTTAAAAATAATTTTATTTAATAAATTAATACTTTGTACAGAGGTGTTTGAAACATTATAATTATAAGACAGAATCAGTCATAAACGCTCTTCTTGAAGATTTGTTACCTGAAGAATTAAAAGCTTTAGATCGATCTCTCCCTATAATACCACCAGATCCAGAAGTAAGTAAATATTCTTTACAATTTTGAAATTTTAACTTATTGATTAAACAAATTTTATTTTTCAGGAAGCTTTGGCAACTTCTGATGCTATAATTGGAGCTCAAAGATTGAATGTTTTTGACAATGATGAATTTGATATTATGACTAAGGATGTTATGGATACATCTAGAATACACAAAGGAAAAAAGTAATGTATATTTTTTAAAATTGTTCATAATTATATATATTTAAATTTATTAAATTTTGTTTTTCTCAATATTTGTAGAAAAGATGAATATAAAAATATTCATGATTTATTAAATGATAAAACTCATCTTACTACAACAAAGGATTTAATTATCAATAAATACAGTATTGTAACTGATTATGAAGATGAGTATGATGACACATACGATGAGGTTGATATTTCAACTGCTCAAGATGATGTTGAAATTGATGGAAGACCTTTTACTACACCTAGAGTATGTTTATTAAGTTCATGATAAAAAATGATTCAGAAATATTATTTTATTTGCTCTTATTTTTAGGTTTTTTGTAAACCAAAATATGATATTGAATGTGAAGAAGAAAACGGCTTTTATGACACTACACAATCAAATAAAGATCATTTTGTACAAGATCCAGCGGTTTTAAGAGCTAAAGCCGAAGAACGCCGTTATAGCAGTCAAGGATTCAAAGCGGCTCGTCCACAAAACTCTGTTGTTGGTGTGTATATATTTTGGAGATTTTAAAAAAATTTATGAGTAAATATTTTATTATACGAAAATAATATTGTTTCTTTTTTAGGAAATCCTAAAGGGCAAGGACAATCTAAAGAGACTTTAAACAGCAGAACTTACAAAAATAAAAATAAAGCATCCAAAGCTAATCACAATCGTCGTAATGGAGCGCAGTATAAACGTAATCAAGGAATGCTTCCTTCATAAACACTTTTTATATTACTATAGTTGCTAAAATATATCGTTCAAGTTTCTTATGTGATATTTGCATTCATTTTTTATTTTAAATGCATGGTGCAGAATCCAATAATAAATAAAAAGAAGAAAATGTCAAAAGTAAGAAAAATATGTATTACTCTGGAAGTTTAAAATAAAAAACTTATTTTTATTAAAAAAATGTACATGTAGTTTCAATCTTATTTTGATACAATATTTTTTAAACAATGGTGCACAATAATTCTGCAATTTTTAATTGAGTATTGCAGTCACCTCTTATTACAACATATTTCTTGTTATCACAATAGATTTTTATTAACTAAATCCTATTTAAATGATATTTAATATTTGAAGTGATCTTAATTGACTACAATTATTAACAAACATAAATAACAAAAGCAAAATTTGACAAAAGTTTGGAAAATTATTAGAAAAGGGGAAAAATCATGAACTTTCACTTAATTGTGTACTTAAACCGTAATTTTCATTATTGTCCAATATAACATTTAAAAGGGGTGTTTCAACTAACCGAGCATCATCAGAATAAATGCTTACTAAATTTTTAGGAGATATTATGATACAAACATATTTTTTGCTTGTTACAATAACACCTACATCTTTAGCAAGTATAACAACATTAGTACCAAGTGCACTTGGATATAATTTACAAATGCTGTGATGAATCCGAGCATCAATTTTACCAGAAAAGTCTTTGAGTATTACATGTGGATCATTTGGCTTATAATCTATATACTGTATAATGCCAGCAAGGTAAGGCACTTTTATATACTTTTGACTATACTCTAAAGCATTTTCTTTTACAGATGCAATGTCTTGAAGTTGAAAATCAGCTGGTAGATCATCCATCATTAGTTGCCATGCTCCAGTAGTAAATAAATTTTTTGTATTTTGAGAGCAAATGTCACTATACTTTTTACTCTTACTTTCATTTTTACTAACAGTACTAATACTTATGGTATCAGGTTGCGTCAAATTATCATCATCTAATAATCCTGCTGGACCAGGGAATTTTCTAACCACTGTCTTTTTAACAGAAGGGGCTATTACCTTTTTTTGTACTGGAGACTTTAATACATTAAGTAGCATTTGTTTTCTACAATTTTCATTGTTACTTGGAATATTCTTTTCCAAAGTTTCTGATAATACTGTAGGACTTGGCTTATTACTGGAATCATTTGTTTGATCTTCTACTGAAGCATCTTTGGCAGCAACACATATTCTCTTTAAACTTTTTGATTCCGTTACTTGCTCCAGAAATGCCACACATTTTTTACGTTTGAATTTATTTTGACAATCTGTACTTTCTTCTGTGCTTTTCAAAGCAGGTTTGATCACGGATAAATCAGATTTTTGATTATTACAAGAGAAATCAGGTTTTTGAAAAATATTTAAAACTAGATTTTTTTGGCTCAATTCTTGAGGCGTAGAAGTAAACAACTTTTCAGGACTGTCGTTACTAGGCTGCAGGAAACTATCATCATCTTTTACATCTTCTTGCACTTCGTCATTGCTCTTAAATATGTCAAGGATTGCATTTTTCTGAGAAACTTCCTTGGAACATGATACTTTGTTTTGCAAATTATCTTCAACAGAACAGTTGTTTTCTAGTTGTTTCGGCACAGGTAAAGTTTGCGGTAGTGATTCAGGCTGAGTGTCCTTTTTCTCATTGAGGGAATCTTTTACAAACTCGTCGTTATTAAAATCTTCAAAATAGTCCTTTAAGAAAATAAAAAAACATCGATTAAATATCTAAAAAAGTATAATTATAATTATATTTTGTAAAAAAAATCTAACCTCATCAATGTCCCAATCATCATTGTTTTCAAACATTTTGAAAGTTATTAACCATTTTTCAATTACACAAAGAAATGCGTCTGCAAACTATTTTTACTGCAGAAAAACATGAGGTTCATATTTTCTCTCTACGCGGGCCCCAGTCGGCATAAAAACCTATTTTGACATCTCAAATTTATCTTATCTGGGTTATCTTTTTGGATGTTTTATTTGAAAAGATAACAAAAAGAATAAGATGACCCTAAAATGTCTTAAAATTATCTTAAAGACGTCGTGGTGTTGGTTGGGAGTTAACACTCAAAATGAAAACAAGAGTGGGGGCGGTGCGTTTGTTAACCTAACAAAACAAATTCTCTCTAGACCTAGGCAAAAGGTCGAAATTTAAAAATTTTAAGATAAAGTAAATAGAGTTGTTTTTTTTATTTGTAAGGGAAGGTGAAATACAGAAGTAAATATTTTATATTTTCTGCTTCTATTTACTACAGCACTTCATGATGGACGATGAAAATGATGATTTTCTCGACGATGACCGCGATCTTGATGATCAAGATGAAAGTGACGAAGGTACGTTTTGTTAATGAATTTTTAAACAAATTAATTTTTTTTATTTATCTTAATAATAATGTATTTTTATTAATTGTAGATACTGAAGAAGCTAGTGAAACTGACATGGGAAAGTCTGAAGAGCCAACAGAACTCAGAGAACAGTAAGTCACAACAGTCTCAAATATTTTTGTTATATTTTATAAATTGTTTTTTTCTTATGTTTTACTTTAGAATTTATCAAGATAAACTGGCCAGCTTGAAAAAACAGTTGCAACAGTTAAAAGATGGTACTCATATGGAATATAATCGTAAGGTTAAGAGATTGGAAGCACAATATAAGGAAAGACTGCGATTGAATATTATTTACAGAGATTATTTGACAGAATGCGTTGAGAGAGAATATATTTTAGACAAAAAAGCAGCTGTTAAAGAATTTGAGGAAAAAAGGCTAGACTTAAAAGAGACACTTTTAGCAGACATGGAAGAAAAACGTAAACATATAGAATCTGATAAAAGTGCAATGGAATTAACTGGAGATTCAACTGAAGTTTGTAGATTTTTTATTGACACAAATGTTGTTTGAATGAGCAAAATATTTAATTTTGAAATTTTTTTTCTTCAGGTCAAACCAGTAATGACAAGAAAACTACGTCGTAGGCCTAATGATCCTGTACCTGAAAAAGTTGAAAAAAGAAGAAAACCACCTCCTGCTCAGTTAAATTATTTATTAGATGAAAAAGAAATTGAGAATGATCTCAAGGCTATTAGCAGAGGAAAAGTGCTGACTCCTGTTCGTAAACCTGGTAAGTTATATTAATGAGTCAATTTTAGTTTTTACAACATTAATAAAAAATAAATTGCTGTGATTTTTAGTTGTTATGCAGCATTTTAATGCTGCCAACATACCTAATCAGCATATTCCAGTTGCAAGTGATGTATCTTTAGTTGAAACAAGAATAGAGGATGGAAAACTGTTGTATGAAAGAAGATGGTAATAATTTTTATAATAATATTGATTATTGTCTGTCTAATAAGGAAAAGATATTGAAAAATTTTATAAATTTAAGGTTCCATAGAGGACAACCAGTTTATGTAGAAGGAAAAGAAGTAGGAAGATGTTCGGGAAACATATCAGCGATTGGAACGGAAGCGGTAAAAATTTCACCCATTTAGAATTTTATTCTACTTTACTTCAAATTTTTAATAATATAATGATTTAATATTTCAGATTTGGATAAAAAAAGTGTCTGACGGTAGTAAGCTTCGAATTTATATTTCTCAATTAGCTAGAGGAAAAATGTCGATCAAGCGACGAGCTTCTTAATTTATTTATTACAAACGATTTCTATTTTTTTAATGTACAGAGTTATACATTTTTTTAATATATTAGATTTAATTATACATTATAAGAAGATAAAAAGCATAATCTGTATTATTTGAAAACCAGCTTCCTATTCCCGAACCACCAAAGTTTTTATTTTTCTTTTAGTTTCAAATTAAATACGCTGCGCGTACTGGCAAAGACGATTAAAAATAATTATAAATAATTGTTATAAAAAGTGAATTATTAAAATGAAAAAATCAGTTTCTTTAGCGATACAACTTTCTCGAATAAGCCATTATATTCGATTTATTTCTAGTGCAAATTTTTTGTCCTATATCATGCATATAGGTGCGGATAGACGAGCTGAAGTGTTGCAAAACAATGATCTTGCAATCCTGTTTTTTCTTTTCTAGTTTAAAATTTGAGCGATCGATGTGATGCCGTATTAGGCATAAAATTAGTCGATTTTTGGCGAAACGACAATTTTTTTACAGCGCGGTTTCTGTATTTGGGGTTGAAAAAGAAAAAAAGAAATTCCATAATCAAATTCGCAGAATTTCACGGCAAAGATCGGGATTTAAATCGAAACGTAAAAAAGAGGGAGAAAGTAAAAGGAGCGAATAAAGACGGTCTTTGGCGGAGCGGTCGTCGGCGCGGTTTTACGTACGGTTAAAATTAGAATAAGAAATAAAGCGTGGCCCTTGTTGCTCGCACATGTGTGCACATGCGATGTCGGGGCGAGCAGGAGTTTTTGTCTTCGACGAGGGAGAGAGAGAACGAAAGAGCGAGGGCGGCTTGGGCAAGAGAGAAGGAAATAGATCGACAAAGATACATATAGGGGGAGAGAGAGAAAAGGAAGCGAGAGAGAGAGAGAGAAAGAGAGATCGGGTGCGGGGAGCTCTATGACGATATGGAGGAAAAAGTGCTGGGGGCTGTGCGTTAGACAAAGAGAAAGAGAGAGAGAGAGAGAGAGAGGCGTCGTGGCGCGGTAGCATCAGCAGCAGCCCATAAGCCGGTAGCGAGACATAAGAGCAGCTTGGGTCAGTTTCGTGTGCGCGCGCGCGATAGTCCCGCGTCGGTTCGACTTTCGCAAGGGTCTTAGGGGGTGCGTTTTCAAGTCCCTTTGGTAAAAAAAAGAAGGTTGAAAAAATCCGACGGAATTTCCGTTTCACCGCTCGCGCTTCGCTTCTAAAAGAGAGAGCGAAAGAGATAGAGATAAAAGGCGCGCGCGAGAGAGCGAGAGGGGGGAGACGTGAGAGCGTAGCGTACGGCCGCACTACGGCCATAACTCGGAGCCGAACGGGAATGGAGAGCGCTGCACTTCTACCTGTGGAACGGTAGGGCCCCCTCTCGTTTTCTCTCTCTTTCGCCTGGTGTGTATACATATGGCGCTCCGGACTCCGGACTCCAAAAACTACAGTCGCATCCACGCTCGCTGAAAAGTCTGTGCGTAGAAGAGAACCACCGGCTCTCTCTCTCTCTCTAGCAGTGGAGAGCAGAGCACTTCCAGGAGCATAAAAACAAGGAGCAATCTCTACGGGAACATGGCACGGATGCTCTCCTGCCTGCGCGGCTTCTTGCTCTGCTTCGTCGTCGTCCTTGGAGTAAGTACATAGCAGCGTGGCACCTTTTTCATAAAAATTGTACGCGCGCGCGGGGCTGATCGGATATGAAAATTCAATCGAGCGCGAGAGAGAAAAAGGACACGCGTGTCCAGCGGCAAGCCCCTTCATCCTCTCTCTTACGCGGCCGATCTGCATATTCCCAAGGCAGAGAAATGCGTCAGCTCGAGAATGTACGCGCAGGGGCATAATCGACGTGTCCGAGCAGAGAGCTCCTCTCGAGTTCGCAGGGGAATCTCTCTCGAGCTCACTCATTTCCGACGATTCATTCTCTTCCTCTCGCGCTGTTTCTTCGCGTGTACGTGTGCCACTTATTCTTCTTTTTCTTTTTTTTTTCTACCTATACGACAGCACGCTTTTGTATTCTTTTTCCGATTGATTCGCCTCGCAATTGCTTTACAAACCCCGATCGTTTATTCACGGATGCGGCAATATCGTTTTTTTTTTCTCTTTCGTTTTAATACTACCGTCGTTGTATGACAATTTCACTCGAACAATGTCTACGCCCGCGACTACGTGGTTATACCTTTTATCTCTCGGTATCTTTTACAAGGCAACAACGTATTGATAACGATAGAGCAAAAGCTGATATTTAAAATAAAAAAATCACTATGTCGAGTCAATTACAAAAATTAGGCAAACGACAATGTTTCGATAAGTCAGCTGGAAGTAATCTCGGTGATCGTTTAAGTTTACTGTGTACCGTCATAATCGGGCACTAACACGTCGTTGATCATAACGATTCGAAATTCATCGGAACGGAATCTTAAAGAAACACGTTTTTCTTTCTCAGTTTTCAGGATTATTTGTTAGCGGTGGCGCTGGTGTTTTTCTATACAAACTACACGAGTACTCGCTGTTAACTCCAACAGGTGTCGATGGCCCGCCCGCCGCACTACTCGGCGTAGGCCTGCTCACGTGTGCCTTAGCCTGGTTCATTTGGCATTTCGATTACTCCTGCAAGTCGCAAGTGATATCGGTACGTTAAAAAGGAAACTATTTTAAATGTACTCGGTATACATGTTTTTTCTTTCTTTTATTCATTGATTGATGCCTAACGATGATTGTTCAATTTTCAAAAAGTCTTTTCTATAATTGCATTGAAAAAATATTTATTTTTATTGAATTCGGATGGATAATATTTTTGAAAAAATTTTCAGCTCGCTGCTTTAATAGTGCTGGTCGGGATTATGGAAGCCTCGGTGGGAATTTGGTCGATAGTTCGACATCAACAAGTTTACGCATTGCCCGATAAAATTGTTCAGAAAGCGGTTATTGCCCTGAATGATCCAAAAAGTGATGAGCTCTGGCATAGGATGCACATGCGGGTACGTTTTTTTTCCCTCGCTAGAAATTTTATCTGTCTATTAATGAGTCAGAATTGATTATTAAAATAATTATTTTTAATTACTTATACTTTTGGAATTTTCAAAGGAGCATGTATGGTAATACTACTTCTTTTTGCAGGTCAATTGTTGCGGTGTCAATGGCGCTAATGAAGATTTTAGACAAAAACATAAATCGGTCCCTTGGTCTTGTTGTTACGAACCACAAGAAGAAGAGGATGACAACAAAAGAAAATGCGAAAGAGGATGCCATCATCCGATGATACGGAGGACTCAATCGTTACTATTTTTTGTCTTTGTTTTTGCATTTGGATCGGTTATACTAAAAGTAAGTACAGCTTTCGATTTATTTATAATGAATAGCCAGCAAATTAATTTATAGCGTTTTTTAAGCTTTCAAACTTGTTACTTTTATATCGACAAAGTAAAATAATATTGAGTCAAGTAAAGCCGGAATCTAGAAGCGATACGTGCGGGCGGATACGAAAGTTTGGATATGGGTTGTATCCTTCCTAAAACTAATTGTATAGAGACGTGTTCCATAAACGAATTTGTCAATTAAAAGGGCGTATCTTTCAAAAACTAAAATCGAAAACTTTTGTTATTGATGATCGTTATTTTATACATAAAAATAACTCAGCCAGTGCAGCACGAGACATTCGCAACTCATATCATGTTCTACATTGAAAAGAACCTTGGCATTTCGAATTTATAATCAATGCAACTGTTCGCAGGCATGCGTCGTAGCGATCGCTTGGTGTTACGCAAAAGCGATTGCAGAGGTGATGGAGCAAAGGAAAAAAGAAATAAGATTGGCCAACCAAGCAGCCGCGGCTGCAGCAGCACGACCGTCGCATTTTGAGGATCGCGGCATGAACCTTAGCCCGCTCGTCGAGAAGCCTCGACCTTCGTTACTGTAATTTTCCTTTTTTTTTTTTGAGCTTACATCCTGTTCACCATCATTAGTCATTCTTCCTCTGTCGCTCCTTTATTTAATCATCTTACATCGCCTCATTTTTTAACTCGAACGTGAACCGCTGTAACGAGGTTTGAATTTTACGTTTCTTACCTTTATCTTTTACAAACATTTTATGACTAATCGCGTACTTAGTGACTTTTCTCCTATTGGACGAAAAGCACACTGTTCAACTACAATATGCAATGCAAGTGAAACTGTGAACTGGATTACTTATTAATTGTAAATATTTTATACGTCTGAATAAGTCGAAATCGATACATACCAGAGTCGTCTGTGTATTCGTCGTCTATTGACTAAACGGTCACTATCTTTAGTGACCGTTTAACGGTTTTAACGATTTGCACAAGTAATCGATTAATGTATTGTTACTAATAAGTGCGTACATTTATGGTTCATATAATCAGATTTATGCACTAAGAACTAACAGTAATCAAGTGTTGTACGTAGTTTACAAATTTTTTTTTAAATTTATAGCTATAAGCTACTATTAAGAGGATATTAGATCGTTGTGGGCTGTAATAAAATCATTTCGTATTAGAAAATTGTAAATATTAGCTAAATTTTAACGTTATCGTAAACTGAATAGTTTAAAAAGAGTGCCAACAGTTTTTGATGATTATTACGTAAAGTACCAAAAGATATAATATTAATAATACGAACAAAAAGCTTTTAAAAATGTAATGTATACAATTGATGGAATATATTTTTTATCAGATTTACTTAATAAAAAAATTAATATCCAAACGTCATCATAAATTTCGAACTTGCTACTCGTGAATTTGTATGAGTAGAAAAATCTTATCAAATTTTTCAGTATTAAATATTAGGACATATCTGTACATAATTATAGTTTTAAATGATAATCAATTCAAACTCATATCAGTTCAATACAATCATAACAATGAAGATATAAATCCAAATATAACAAATAATAAGCATACTATGTCAAACTATAAACACGAACAAAGTAATTATTCTAGGAATTAAATTGTAAGCCTATATGTTATAAATAATTTCAAAGCCTCTGTCAAAAAGTATGAAGTCTAATATTCTATCGATTTTTTAAACTTCTACATATCACTTTTTTAGAAATTTTAAATTCTAATGAATTCGAAAATTATTGTACTAAAGTTACGAAAATTACACTGTTTTAACGTATCGAATCCTGCTGTGACAATTTTTTTTAGTTTTTTATTTTAATATTATTCTGTAGTTGACATCGTAGTGGATTAGTAAGCGGAGAAATAGCTTAAGTCTTCGAACATTTCATGGCAATAGAGAATTTTTTCTCACGTTTTATATTATATTTTTTAATAACATTTTGTACTTCGATAAAAAATATATATATTATTTTTAAACATAAAATGTAATATTTATTTTGCTTGAAAAAACCTTCTTTCACTTAAATATCTGTTTTTCCATTTTCTTGTACCTACAACTGCAGGAAAATCTTAATGACCCTAAGGAATTATAAATTCATGACGGCTAGCGCGAAATCGCTCAAACTACAAGAACCCTACTTTCAGTTTATCGCCATCGAATCGATTCAGCAGCATTCGAAGTCCGCAAGTCGTCGTAAAACTTTCATGTATTACGCGCACATTCGGAGTAAGCTTGTTCGGATTTCATTAACGAGAGCAGGCCTAAAATCGCGATGGAGCAAAGTGAACGAAATTGAATTAAGTGCGTAAATAAAGGTACGTTTCGGAGTTTGAAATGTCGAGATTCCAGAGCGTGATTTATAGCTCGGCACGTGATGGGTTGGTTAATCGATTGATTGGCTGTAATAAAAGTAAGTTTGTCGTGTCTATAACTATATGTTCTGTTTTGAATGTAACGTAATGGTACGGAAATACGTTTCGAGGCGGTGTATATATACCACGGAAAAATCGGGGGATATTCTTGAAAAATTTATTTTCACCAGTTGTTATAGGAGAAAAATACGAAGATTTCCCCGTGATTTTCCCGTGAAAGAAACATTGGAAAATTGAATTTTGGAGAACAGGACACTCTTGCGCCTGGATAATTACGAAGGGGGTCTAATGAAAAATCGGCATTCAGATTTTCATCTTTATATCTAAGCGTCAAACTATTTATAGGCGGACGGGGGGGGGGAGAGGGAGAGATGCAGTAAAGAGAAAAGAGGGAGAGAAAGCGACAACTGGCGCAGTGTGAACAAGGCCGAAAGTTGGTCGTCGGGAAGACTCGGGAAGTCCGTTCGGGCTGTTCGAGTAGGGTCACAACAGAAACCGAGCGCGCGGTCGTCATGGGCTGTATATATATAGGTATAGGCGATAGAGAGGTGCTACCAAGGCGTCGTAGAGGCTCTCTGGGCATCAGTTTACGTTCTGCGCATAGCGTCGTCGCGTCGGCGGCCCCCAGTATTCCCCGCTCGCGGGGCTGTATGTATACACAGAGTGAGAGAGCCGTCGTCGTGAGTTGCCGCAACGGCAGCTGCTGCCAGTCGAATTCCGTCCGTCCGTCCGTCCGCCCATAATCGAACCTTCGCAGCGCACAAAGTAACGTCTTGAAGCCGAAGAGTGTGTGTGTGTGCGCCGCCACGCGAGCCACACGGCAAACGTAACCTGTTGAGTAGAGGTGTCCTCTCTGGGCCGCGCTCTCTCTCTTTGTGTTGTTCAGCTCTCCTTCGTCTACGTGTACTCAAGCGCACACCAGAGAGAGAGAGAGAAGAGCTGCTCTCTCGCGAATCTCTCATACGCAAGCTTTCGTGACCTGTTCCATCTTCGTCACAGCGGGCGTGCCTCGCCACCACCACCTCCTCCTACTCACGCGTCCCTCTCTCTCTTTCTCGGCCTGTTGCGGACTCGCTCGCAGTCGCTTTTCCTTGCGCGCACAGAGCGACGCGCCCGTTTTTCCTCGCGGCGCGGTTTAGTGCACCGAGCTCTCTTTTCCCGTGTGCACGCACGGCTTATAATATAGTCCACGGAGAGTTTTTTTTCCTTACGCGCAGCAGCTCACGCACACACGGCCGCCACCATGAATTGTGGAATGGAATGCATCAAGTACCTGCTCTTCTTCTTCAACTTCATCTTCGCCGTAAGTTATATCACTCGAAGCTTTTTATTTAGACTTATCGTTTGTGTAACTCTATATTCGAGATTTTTCTCATTCTCCTCCGTTTCGCCGCTCGTTTGTTTTAATTTCCTTGGTTACGTCATTGTTTAATAAAAGAATTTGCAAAACCAACGAGTTTGGCAAATGATATATGATTGGTTATCGGAGCAGGGGGTCAAGGGGGGGGGAGGGAGCAAACGGAGCGGTGTTTAGTATACGCGCAATTTGCGGAAATAGTTAGCTCTACGAGGCTGGTTACCGAGAAAAGCCGAGTTTGTTTGCAAATAACGATGTATCAGCCGCAACCTTGGGATTTTGTTTTGATAATATTCGAGACGGAGCGATATATTATATACTTGCGCGGTTAAAACGACGCTTGTATCGGTGTTTGCGGAAAGCAAATAATTTAAATTTCGTCGTTGCAAACAGCGCGAAATTTATTTAGAAGCAACCTTATTCCGTTGATATGTTATCTTTATGGCCTTTTTTTATGATTCATCGGTACATTCACACTGCAGCAGAAGTTTAACGAACGACATTATTCAGAAATTTTCGCAAACTGTTGCACCAGCGTATAAATTTTTATCTTCTTCGCAGCGAACGGTTTTAACATTAATAAAAATAAACTGACTATAGGCGATCGGCTTAAAATAAGAACGAAATAATAGAGGCTCGCTTGAAACTTTGAATTTATGGTAAAAAAAGATTAAACGCTTGAGTCATGCGTATTTTTGTTCTGCCCATTCGCGGCTATTACAAAAGGCCTTGTACAATAATGGATAGCAATAATTGTACGAGTATCCTAAGGAATACGTTATTTTAACAGTATTTGTTGATTATTCGATAAGTGCGTTATCTCGCTCGTTGTAAGTGATTCACTTTTAAAATACTTGAAGCGACATTTACTTTTCAAGTACTTGAAGTATCGATGGCAGATCTATTTTCTACGATACCATCAGCTCTTGCCAAATCTGTCGAGAGCGCAACGAAATACTAAACCAGAAATCCTAAAAAATTTTATTATCCTTCGGACCATTGGCTACAGAAACGTTTTTAGCGTCTCTCAAGTCGGTTGTTAATCCGACTCCAAGGATATTACCGCACCCACACTCTCGTTTAGCACTGGTATTCGTATAATAGCGCGAGCGCAGCGAGAAAAAAAAATCTTGACAATGAAAACAAGTGTAACGCAGGATATAGTACAGCTCAGCGATGTTTGCGATCCTTCGCTCGCAACGCGCGCGCGCAGCGTGACTCACGGCGTATTTTCCAAAAGCAATTCTGTCACAATTTCTTACATCGTTATATACCTCAACCTTTACAATTGGTTTCGGGTTTTGGATATTTTGTTTTTTTTTTTTGCTTTTTAGGATATTTAAGGAATCTGTTGATCAATTAAGGAGGCTCTACACCTTTTATAGGTATATGTCAGAAATCACTGTTACAAAATAACTATCACATTGTTTATTATTTCCTTTAACAGCACTTAA